>APFE031206312.1:0-81599 GCA_000404065.3 Pinus taeda
TATTCTCCCATGGATAGCTTGACATTATGGCATTTTCCAGAGCAATTTATTGTTCCTCCATTTGCAATCATCACTTGACACTCTGATGCTGGATATAAGAAGCAATTCAATTCTTTTGCTAGCTTACAATGAATAAAATTGTCGGTACTTCCTGAATCAATCAACACTATTACCTTTTTCTTCTTGATTTGTCCTTCTATCTTGATGGTTTGAGGAGTGGTAATTCCCACCAATGCATTACAAGATATCGTTGGATTCATTTTTTCTTCATCTAGGCTTTGTTCCTGGAGTATATCCTCTTCTTTTGACCTTTCTTGCTCCTTTTCTTCTTCCTCTTCACAAATCTATGTAGAATAATTTCTTCTCAGCACACTTATGACCTTTAGTGTATGTGCTATCACAACTGTAACAAAGCCCTTTTGCTCTTTTTTCTTCCATTTTTTGTGTTGTCAACCTTATAGGTTGTGGAAGGCTAGGGGTAACAACACTTCCATCTTTATAGTTGTGAGTGGTATGCTTCCTGGTTGCCATAATTTTTCTTTCCATTTTTTTTTCTAACCTGAATGCCTTCTCTAATGAATTAGGTTCCCAAAGGCGAATATCATGTTGGATATTATCCTTTAAAGTCCCTATGAACACATTAATTCTATGCTCCTCTGGAATATTTTTTACCCTTATGTTCAATTTTTGGAACTCCTCAATGTGCTCCATTATTGAACCCTTTTGTTTGAGACTTGACAATTGGCTAAAAAAAATGTTTGTTTTTTTATCCTCATAATGTGCTGTCAATTCTTTCGTAAAAATTTCCCAAGTGATAATTTATTTACGAGAGAAAATCCATTGATACCATACAAACTGATTTGGTTCCAAATATAAAGTTACATTACGTACCTTTTGTGTGATTTGCACATTATTGAGATTGAAAAATTCCTCTATCTGTAATATCCATGTTGCAAGATCCTTGCCATCAAACTTCCTCATATAAATTTTTGGAATATGGTGGGTCTTTGATCCAACATTAGAGTCTATGGAATCATGATTAATAGTTTTTTTGTTCTCATCATGAGTTTCCTTTACTACCCTTTCACCATTAGTGACCATTACTTGTAGCAACTTATTCATATTTATCTTCAATTCTTCCATCTTATCATCCATGCCATCTAATTTAGCATCCATGCCATTCATCTTAGCTTCCATGCCATCCATCTTAGATTCTACACCTTTCTATAAATAATCCATCTGAGCTTCTACACCTTTCTTTAAACCATCCATCTTAGCTTCTACATCTTTCATCTTAGATTCTGTTACTTTTTGTGCAAGTGACACTTGTTGTACTTGGTCTCGTAATTTTGATATATCATGTTGCATTTCTTCCTCTTCTTCACGAGTCATGCTAGAGCTTTCAGGTTGCTTACTAGGTGTCTGCATTTTCTTTCCTCGGGGCATCAATTACCGGTAATAATGCTTTACTATTCCCTTTGAATTCCTTCAAACGAATTTATCAAACCAAGCTTAAGCAAAAATTTAAAAACAAGTACACACCTTTTTTCACTTTGTAGGAGCTTGATATTGAATTTGATGTATCTCTGCAATTTCAGATCATCCAATTTTGAAATTGTGACTTGTAGTAGCCCTCTACATCTTCTTTCCAATGCCACCAGTCTGATCCAAATTGGATTCTCCAAGAAAGAGTTATGCACAATCTCCCAAGATGACGTAATTATAGACATTTCCAAAAGAGAGAACTTGTATGAAGTGCCATGTGTCACTGTTTCAACCTATGGCACTGAAAAACATGTACAAGAAACTACAGTCCATCCTCTTTTTATACCTTCTTACAAAATTTCAATCTGAAGCTCAGAGAGAAAGTTATGACAATTTTCCCCAGGTCACCTGTTTGGAATGTAATTCAAGAGTCTACAAAAAGACCAACTTCCTCATATCATATCTCCGCAAATATAGTGCAAAAAGATCTGAAATTCGGACCAGAGGTTCAGTTAGATTTCTTCTCAAATGGTTTTGTTTTTCACTTCTGAAACATCAGAGAAAAAAAGTTATAGCGAAAATTGCACAATGACCTATTTGGAGCAGAGAAACCCTAGAATCCAAAGCTCTGATACCAAATGTTATGAAACCAGCTCACAAAAAGATAGAAAAGGGAGATCAACACCTTAGAATTCAGCCTCTTCGAGGGGGGTAACCTCCTTTACATTATAGAAATGAACAATTCTTGGATGATTCAAATGACAAAACCTCCTTTGTATATATAGGAGTCTATGGAGTCATAATATAACGCAGCCGACCTAACAATAATAATATAAAGCCACAAAAATAACAATAGAGGGATTCTATGGGGCACAGGAATAAAAATGTGGGGACAATAGGGGCTCAACAATATTAATAAGGGATACAACTACAATAGTAATTGGGTAATCACTAGTATTATAGGGACCTAACACTGTGATTTTTCATCATTGACGATTACCTCTGATATGTTAACATCGTTACCTTAGTCTTCTTCTATTGATAAATGGGAAGCTCTAGCTAGCATTCTGCAAAAACCTTGGGCCTTATGAATTTTAAGTGGTGGGATTTCTACTTTGTACTTTTTAAGTGTAGTGACCAAATTTTCTCTTTTCTCCCCCTCTTCTCTTTGAATCAATAATTTCCTTACTGCAAGGTAAGGTACTACTACTTTTGTATGAGTTTTAGGAGAAAAGGTTTGAAATGTTTTAAGGTTTTAAAGACAGCAAAATCTTGTTTCTCAACAACTGAGTCGTTTAACTTGACACCTTGTAAATTGCAACTAAAAAAAGAGATATGTTCCTTGAAGTTTTGAATGTTTATCTTTGTTGAAACTACTACATATGATGTATCAGAAGAAAATGTATACAATACAAAAGGTTTAAGAAAGTCTAGATTTGTTAAAGAAAGAGCATTGGTAATGGTTTTTTGATCATCTCAACTATTTTTACAAAATTAATATGGCCTAGGAAAGATTGCATGGTCTTTTTGTTATGTGGGAGAGGAATCATTTCAATTTCTTGGATTTTGTAACGATCCATATAACTTCCTTTCTTGGACACTATGAATTCGAGAAGTTTTCCTTTTGCGAACACAAAGTATGACTTTTTGGGATTTAGATAATACCATGTTTCTTTCATCTTTCAAAACTATGACTTAGGGCATTCAAATGATTGTTTTTGTTCCTATAGTAGACTGTAATATCATCTAAGTAAATAACAATTGATTTATTAATCAGGCCTTTAAAAGAAATATCCATGGCACGTTTAAATGTAGCACCTACATTGATAAGTACAAAATGCATATGCTGATAAGCGTATGAATATTGTCTTCAGTCTGTTGTCTGGATGTACAAGAATATGATTGTATCCTGAAAATCCATTTAGAAAACACATTAACTCAGAGTGTGCAACTAATTGCAATATTTGCTCCATGGTAGGCAAAGAAAAATTATCCTTTTGACAAGCTCTATTTAAGTTCCTAAATTCAATACAAATCCTAATATCTCCATTCTTTTTCCTGACATGAACCATATTTGGTACCCATTTTGAGTGTCTAATGGGAAAGATTATATTTTGTTTCAGAAGTTTGTTTAATTCAGATTTGATATGGCTTTGAAGGTCTGGATGAATCTTTCTAAGTTTCTCTTGAAGTAGTTTCTCATTATAACTCATTGGTATAGTGTGTTGAATTATTTAGGTATCATAGGTTTTAAGATATGAATAATCCCAAGAAAAGACACCTTTATATGTTTTCAACAATTTAATGAATGATATCCTCTCTTCAGATGATAAACCAAGACCTATGTTGACATTTTGAGGCTTTTCAGATGTTCCTAGGTTTACGACTTCAAATCTCAAAGTAGAACTCTTAGTCTTGGAGTTGTTATTTTTTTTAAATCTGTCTTTCGAATCATAAATATATTTCATTTTGACTACAGAATTTGGAATTGGATTTTGATCTTGTTTATGGTTGATTTGCAAGTTATGTTCATGTTCATCTACGATTTATTCCTCATGAGAGGCTTCTAAAGTGAGGAAATCATTTATATCAACATCACTATTAAACACTCTCCAAATTTATTACATTATTAGGGATGGATGGTCTAAAACTTAATTCTATAGAAAATCTATCTCAACTAAATTCCACTGAAGGTATAAGATTAGATGCTACATTAGCAAGTAGATCAACAATTGGATTTTGTAATCTCGGGATTGAAGAAATGTTCAAATTAGTGAAGTGAGAAGTAAGATGCTGGGCTAGGGATTGATAATGTTTGAGATGGCCAGACACACAATGGATTGTGTTTCTTATCTTCTTAATAAATATCTCAGAGTCTCCATTTGTTTTAAATACTTGACATTATGGCCAATGGATTTGTATAGCCCTTGAATTAATGCTTCATATTCTACAATATTGTTAGTACATTGAAATTCAAGCTAACATGCTAACATGGTTTTCTCTCCTTAGAGGTTGATTAAGATACATCCAGCACCTGCACCATCTTCAAACTTGGAACCATCAAAATAAAGAGTCCAGAATAATGAATTATCTATAAGTTTATCAACTACATCTATACACTTGGAAGCATCTGTTTACGAAAAATTTTCTATCTAAAATACTACACCATTATCCGTAAAGGGAGATCTTTGTGCATTAAAGGATCCAAATAATGACTCAGCTGAGTAGTTTCCAATGATAATATTGGTGAAAGCTACAAGTTCATTGCTCCACTTGAGATTAGTGACTGTGTACTTCATGAATTTCTCATAGTCTACTCTGATCTCGTTAGGTTTACCATTGTATGAAAACGACATATGAGACCAATCAGTTGCAATGTATTTGTACAACTTTTCAGACCAATATTGACTTAAAATTAAACCATAGAATTAAGGGATATAAACCACTAGAATATCAATTATCAGTGAAAGTTTTGGTTAGGAGGAAAACCTGATTGAAACTGATATCATTTCTCTAAGTACCTCTACTTTTGTCCTGTTTAGTTGAAATAGGTGTACAACAAAGTTTTGAGTTGTGATATTTACTTTAGTGCACAGAGTTCTTGGCATGATGTTAGAAGAGGCCCCTAAATCAGTAAGTTAATTATGGACGTTTTTCTTGAAAATCTCATAAGTAAGAATAAATGGAGGAGAATGAGAGATAGATCTCTCACCTATTAGAACTAGATCTGTAGGATTTACTTTGTTTGAAGACGAAGGAAGCTTTCCCATATCTTATCAACTTGAGTGACTACAAGGGCTGGTAAAGGAGCTACAAGAACTTCTTTTAACTCTCTAAGTAAGATTTTATGTTGTTGTATGAGTTTAGTCAATTCATGTAATGAAATATTTGATCTTGTCTATTTCATATCTTTGACTATATTATACTCCACTATATCCGAGATTACTAATTTTTTAGGAGTTGGAGGATCTAATGGAATAGAATCAGTTTGAGTAGTGTTTCCTACTTATTGTTTACGCCTTTATAGGAGTAGTAACTTTCCATTTATGATTCGTTGTTGAAGTATCAGTAGAGATTTTACTTCTTGTAGTTACTGGCATAGCTTCCACTTCCTCTTCAGTTGCCAGAAAAAGATCCCACATTCCATTTAACTCAAAGTCTTCCTCAGTTTCTCCTTGTTCTGTGGGTTATGAAGCTTCTTTTGGTTCTTGATCAGATTTAGTGATTGAAACAGTCTTTGGTGGCTGGGATCTTGAAGAATGGTTTCTTTTAAATGGGTGAAAATCTTTCTTGGGAGCATATGATTGTGAAACCTATTTCTTAATTTTCACCGTTTCATTTGACATGGTCTTTAGCACCTTTTGAAGGCCTTCAAGGTCAAAAGGGTCCTTTGGAGCTTTCATTTTCGTGTCTTCCTTGAATATTAGTTTTTTTTTATTTCCTTTCATGTACCTATTATCTCTTCTCTAAGGTGGTAATTCTCCTTTCTATGGACAAGGATTCTTTCATGTTTTCTACAAGGGTAGCCTAATTGGCTATATCTACAAAAATTTAAATATTAGAGGGAAGGGAGGATATGTACCACTCTATTTGTACATCTACTACAGGTTTAGAGGTAGTTGAGATTTTATTAAGTAACTTGTTGAATCTGGATTTGAATTCTTTGATCCTTTCATCTGAAGTTTGTTTTAGGTTGGAAAGATCATTGCTTAAAGATGCCATGGTTCTATCATCACCAAACTTTGTAAGAAATATTTCTTCAGAAGTGTCCCGGGTTCTTATTGAGCATGATGGAAAGGAAAAGTACCAAGATCCTATCGATCCCTGGAGAATATAAGGAAACAATATGATAACAACATATTCATGCTCAAATCCATTAAGGTTCATGGATAATGTAAAGTTATTTAGATGTTCTTCAGCAGGAATACCATCATTGAGATTATACTTAGGTAACCATTTTTCTGGGTTTGTTGGAAGACCATTTGGATTAGAAACTAGTACAACACCAAGGTTTGTCCAAGCTTAAGCAAGTTGATTGGCCATAACTTGTATTGAAAGTTGCGAAGATGAGGAGGTGAATCAATAAGTATATAGGGATGGTGAAGAACTCAATATTAGACTAGTACTACTAGTAGCAACACTAATTGTTTGAGTTGAAAAAATGAATAGTTGAGAAGAGGAAAATTAAGTAGAAGTGAATGGGGGATTAAATGGAGGGAGAGATGATGTGATCTTGCTGGTATCTGATTCATATTTTTATGTGGAAAATTTCTTACATTGTGAATGAATGGGAAACTCAAAAGGGGTTACTCCAAGCTTTACACTTTGTAATCAAATTAATACACAAGTATCACATAATAGCGAAGTGACACTTTCTTTAGAAGCTTCAGCCTTTATAGATTTCTCAGTAGAAATGGATATTGGTTCTAATTTCTGTAAGGAGTGAACTTCGGGAGACTCAGGAGTGTAATTTGAAGAAGGTGCCTGTCTTAATACTTTAGGAAACGAGGGAGAGGTGTCTACCAATTTAAATTTCTAATTCAGAGATTTTGAATGAGATCTAGATGATGTAGAAGTTATCGAGGGGTTTTGACTCCTATGAATGTTTTTCAATTGATCCTTAGATTTATATGTCATTCATAGTCAGATCATTCCTACTTCTACCACCAAAATGTTGAATCCTCAGAATTATACTGCTCCAACATGGTGGACAACCACCTGGTCCGGACCTTGAAAGCATCCCCTTTTCTTTTTCATGTGGTGGCTCTGACTGGGGAAGATGGAACCCGTTTCCCAGTCTGGGTTTGAAATTGATGATGGTTGGCTTTCAAGTGATTGCAATAAGAATAATGGTAACAAGATGGCCTATTTTGCCATGCAAATATCTAACTAACTTAATCTAATATAGACACAGGGTTTTTTTTGTGACATGTGATCTAAAAAAGATATATGTTTGGTACGTGGTAATAAAGATCATTCACGTGTTGAACAAAGATGATTACATGTAAAGATAATTTCTTTGACTAAATAGTAAGTCAAAGAAATGTGGAAATTATATCGCATATATTTAATGATCATATACGAAAATAAATGCTTTCAGCTAAGTATTATGCAATAGTGCAATTAACATATAACAAAAAGAACATACTCCATATATAATTCATGAAACGAAATGTTAAGACTAATTTAATAAAACGAAATTGATCATACAAGATAAAAGTACCATATGTGTGAGGTTCTGCTCATTTGATTAGTGACATAGGTTAGCTCCTTTCTTCAATCAATTTATTCTCCAAGCATATAGAAGTGAATCAACGAAATAAAGTAGTTTGATATTCAAAAGTAATGACCATGTTCGATAATTTCATCAAGGCATCTAGAAAATTACAAAATTGCATTCTTTGAAAATGTTTTTTGATAAAATTGTGGGCCCTTCTCTAAATGCATGAGAAGGGTATAAATATTATCTAACTAAAGTTTAAAAATAGAATAAACAAAATTTTTGAGGAGGTTTCAAACAACCTTCCTCTTAACTAGTAAATAACTCTAAAAATAAAATCGAGTTGATAACTGAAGGCTATGAAAATTTCTTGTTGTCTGCCAGGTTTTCCTTGAGATCATACATGTCAGACATTGGTTTTGCTTGAGGAGGTGCTCCAAATTGTGTTTTGACCTATCCTGCAAAGATGGCATCTGTAGGAGGTGGTAGCATTATTTACGTTGAATTGAGTGAACAATTCATTTTCATAATTTGGCTATGGGGTTTGACAAGAAATTTACAGTATGCATCCTCGTCGGTCTTTGATAATCTCATGATCACTTCTCTTTGGATTTTCATCTTTTCTTTCAAGTTTTTCTCCAAAGTCTTACATATCTGGTAGTGACTTTGGATCACCTTATTTTATCAAGTTAGTGGTGTGCAAAGTGTGATTGACTACCTTTATTATATTTTTTACCACTCCTCCTACTCTTGCTACTGCCAATTTTACCTGCTTGATCCACGTATCCCAATCTGTGAATAATATTTCTTTATGTGTCGCTTCAATCTCTAGAATGTTAGTGCTCTTTCTTCTTCAGATTTTTACCATTCAATATAGTTAGAGATCTTAGTATTTAAGTCATGAAACTAAGTTATCTCATCAATTGCCTTATCTATTAATTGATCACTGGCATTCAAATAACGGATGACATGGGACATTTTCTGGTAGAATAGATCTTGTTGTTTTGATAGAATGGAGTTTAGCTTCAATGCCCCTTTGATGAACTTAGAAATAGTGGGGACATCTTTATATTTTTCCGTTGTCTCTTGTAACTCTTCGAGTTTCATATTCTTTGCTCAGATATCTGCTTCATGGCTTATCCTAAGTACTTCCATACTTTGCTGCAATTGGACTATTTGTTTTGTGGCTTGCTTGCTCACATTTGTTTTCTTGATTTCCAGCTATTTCTCAAGTTGTGCTATCCTTTCTTCTCTTTCCCTAAAAAAAAAATTTACTTCAGTGGCCTTATCGATGGTGGCAATAACATATGCCCCTGCAAATTGTGACAGCCTGGTTAAATTTTTAGTTGGATTTGAGGGAATATCCTTAGAGACTATATCCATTGGTTCATTCCCTAGTGGGATTTTAGGTGTTTCCACTCTCCTTCTCTTCCTCTATCTTATTACTACAACCTTATGCAGTGGGTTGTAGAATACATCTAAAGGGGGTATTTTTGTAACCTTTAGGATAATATTAGATGGCATAAATGTAGGTATGATCTCCGCATTCTATGAATTTATCCCATGTTCATTCATTGGCTCAGAGTCTGGAACTTTCTGAGTTTGTTGTGGAGTGTGATATCCTGTATTTTCTTGGACATCTGTTGCCTTGGCGATATCTTAGAGTTTTTTATTAAACTGGTCCCATTCCTGCTCCATATCGCTTCTTTCACCTTTGGGACTGGTATCATAGTTAGGTCAGTTTTGACTTGTTTCTCAACTAACCTTTCGCTAGATTCTATCATAGCCTCTATTTATTGTGTCTTCCCTATGTTATGGGTGGCATTCACCTAATATTTTGTTTGAGAATTTGGTCCCGCACTGTTAATGGTTATACTGGGCATAGGTTTGTGATTATTTCTTGACAAATCTAATGGGATTGCTTTAAGCCTCTAATTTCTAAATTCTTGAAACCTTTCGAAGTCGTCAGATTCAAATTCACCTTTGCCCAATTGAATGCTTATTCAAATGACTTAGCTAATTGTAAAAAATCTTCAAATTCATGATCTTCATCGATAAAGGGTTTAACCTTTAGTGACATAGTAACATTTTGTGCTACGTTATGTGGGTCAAATTGCCTCTTTGGCAGAGTAGCCAACCTGAGCTTCTCTATGTTTAGTAATTATTTGTTTTCATTGTTGAAGTTTGCCAATGAAAAAGTACCACATCGGATGGAAAAGGGTTAAGGGTTGCCATAGTGATTTTTTGCTATCATTCGTTGTCTTGGTTAAGCCTTTTCCAACATCTTGGTGAGCTATTTTTTTGGTTAACGGCTTGTTGGGGACATACAAAGGAAGTACATATGGTTCTGTTGTACTACTATAAACTATGATATATGTGAATCATTTCTTAGCAAAGTGCTTGCCTACTACAAGAAGGTTTGTAGTAGCTTCCTTAGAAAATATTGAGGCCTTTTTTATCCAAAAAAAAATGATGTAATGGCAGAATAAGCGCATGGCATATCTTATAAAAATGGGGTATAAAATGGGATTTCTACATTTGTTTGTGACTGAAATGGATGGGGTATGGGTCTTGCAAGTTCCTTTTCCAACCCAAAATTAGCAACTTAGTACAGAAGCAGATAGAGTACATGATATAAGCACTCATATAAAATGGAGGAAAGTTTTCTGTGGAGGTGGATCTCTTTTGACAATATTCAGATATAGTAGTAGCTAAGTTGTCGGATAGGATAGTAGCCCAATTCATTATATGAGAATTGATACACGCATCAATTAAAGGGACCCATTCTATAGAGAACTTGGTATTATTAGGCATTTCATACAATCTACATAACATGGAGGCTGCATAGTTATGGGGATTTGCTAAAGATGCTATGGGGTACATACCTTCCTTATCATATTTTAATTTTTTTTCTAGGGCTCTCCACCACTAAATCATCTTAAAGGGTCCTTCATTCTATTTTGTGAACTTGGTGAGGAATGATCTATCATATATATCATGAGTGTCGGGAATATGATACATTTGTTTGAAATCATTGGCTTTAAATGATCCCATCAGCTCCATATTTGAACTCTTGAATTGTATGTCTTCAATATTGAAATTATCCACAACCCACCTAACCATATCCATGTATGGCAGTATCTTGGCTCTTGTTCCTGTTTTGTGTAGAAAAGAGCAAGCAGTGTCTGTGAATTGAACTGCTGAGGGTCATATTGAATCTGTTGTTGCCTTGGTAATGGTAACTGCAGTCCTCTTATCTTCAAGTATATTATATATAAATTCCCACATTGTTTCTCCTCCATTAACACTAAAAACTGTATCAAAAAATATCAGCGACATCTCTGTAACCTAAGATTCTGAAACACTCTGTTGTTTCTGTTTTTGCATTACTTTCCATAAGGACATATCCTTTGAAGATTTATTGAAATGAGAGAAAGATATATCAATGTAATTAGTAGAGGACAATTAAGTTTGAAGATCTCTTTTAAATGACTTGAATCATCAAAGATTTGAACACAATCTATATATTAACTAGCCATGGATTGAACATATTAAATTTTCTCCTCGAGCAACTTAACAATAATTTCTTTGTCAAGCCACTTGATATTTCATTAAAAACTCAATAACTTCCCACAGTTTATGCCTAATTTCTTGGAGCACAACTTTCAGATGTTGCAACATAGTGTTTTTCATAGATAATGCGAAATGTGATTGCGAAACATCGCAATATCAAATTTCACAACTTTTAAGGGATAACATCGTGGAATGCTTTGTTAGATTGTGATCTATAAAATGCGATCTCATATTCTTAAAGTGTCATGATCAGAAAACTATTGTGGAGACTTTATCACATATCACATTTCGGTATTTAATTTATGATGTTTATAATTGACACATGGAAAATTGCGAGATGTGCTTCATGATAATAGAATTTTAAGTATGGGGTGCATTCTAAAGGTTTAAGGAAAATTTGAGAATTAGTGCTTATTTTCAAAAGCTACAAATTTTAAAGGGTCCCCATTTATATGTGAAATACTAACTATTAATCCCTATAAATGGGGGGGGTTGTTACATACTACAATAGAACCACTTTTGACATTGCTTATATCATGGGCATGATATTGCTTTGTATTCATTGCATGCAAAATTGACTCCTAAATATCTTCAAGATCTTCATCATGTTAATGATCTTGAAATTTACTTGGAAGGATTTTCTATACCTTCTTCTATTTGTGGTTCATATACAATTAGCTTATGGGGGGGTGTGTTTTGTATTGAATGGTTCTCCAAATAGTTGGAAGTCCTAGTTAATGTTTGGATATTTACAGATGGCCAAGCATATCTATGTTTCCATTCAAACATTGATGTATATTATCACTAGATCGTACTAAGGCTTCTTCCTAGAATTGAGATGAGATGTTGTGAGCATAAAGGTCATAATCTAGGTTCCAAGGGTAAAAAGTGCACCTTCACAAGTGGATAATTAAATTACATTAACCCAAGGTAAAAGGTTAAGGTCCAAACCAATGATGTGGGAGGAGTTGTTGTTTTGATAATTACACAATTAAAGGTCTGGCTTCTCTCCTCCCCGCAATCAACCTATGGTCACTTCCAAGCACAGTTCTAACAACAAAACTGCAAGTGGTTTAACACTGCCACATTCCACGATGTGGAATAATTCAGCACTCAATGAATGACCATGATCAATTTCAACCTTGATGGAATATTTCTCTGTGTAGCAATACTTGTCACCAAAACCTATAGGGACCACCTGACAGGTGCCCTCTTCTCATTCGCGACTCCAAGATTTGGTTATCAGGTATATGGTGATGTATGCTCAAGTGGCGACAGGTAAAGTTGTGTCTTAGTTATTTAAGCTCATCCCTTGTCCTTCCAAACCAACTGCTCATATCCACGTGTCTTCCTCTTGGGAATTCATCTCCTCCCACCTTGGCATAAACCTTTAGCTCTAAATAAAACAAATAACAACCTAAAGTCATTACATGACAATGATTCTTCATCACGGTCAAATAATCCCTCACATGGAAAACTATTCAGGAGCCTTATGTCCACTCTCCTAGAGAACATGGGTGCCCTCCCAAGTTGCTTTCATTCGCTTGTGGTCTCCAGGTAATGTGAGACTAGCTAGTCTCCTTGTTTTGTAATTTTTTTTATTCGAAGGGAAGAAACACACATCCCGTGATACCCCAAACACTCATAAGATCAAGAACCTTGGTGCTAGTCCTCTAACCAACATTGCAGCTCACGTCGCGGACCCTGATTGTCCATTTTATGTCATAGAACCCGTTATGGGATATTCTCAACCCATGTGAAGAATGAAGACCCATTATGAGTTGTGGCTTCTAGGTTATACTACCATATTTCTCCCCTAGTTCATCATCTCCCTGAGTTTGTAATTTGGTTGCTAGACACCTACCTAATCAAGAAGAACCATTTTGTTTGTCCTTCAGGGAATGTAATCCTAGAAATAACCCATTTTAATCCAGAGATCTCTCAACTTCCATGCATATTCTCCATGAGAACCTTCACCGGTTCAACCATAGATGCACATTTTATACTACTCCTTACAAGAGCAATGCATTCCTTCCTAGATAAAATTCTCTCTCTTTAAGCCAAAACGTTGCCCTCAGATATTCAACTCCCATTAACTCCTTTTAAACCCTCCGTTAAACCAATCTTAGCCACTATCATTGGTCTTTTAGGAGGACACTCCAATATACAACTAAGCAGGGTGGCTCTCGAATGTTTTCACAAGGTAAAACAACGTAGATGTGAGCTGAACATCCCATGATACCTTTCAGAATCCATCCATTTTCAATTCTGCTATCTCAGAGTCTCTTCTTGCTTCCATTACTATTAACTATTGTTTTATTTGTTTCTCTATACTTACATTGAAGAATTCCAATGCGTTCACTTGGATGTGTTTACCCCTGATAAGGAAAGAAATTCAGAGTTCGACTAGAATATTTTTATAAGGAAAAGACTAGGATTTGAGGCTATTCTCAATTCCTCCCATCCTTTATTTCTATAGCCTACTGAATCATTCATGAAATATCCCCCCAGAATATTCTCTGAGAAAAAAGAGCTCCTCTAACTTCATGAGCAAGTTTCCGTTGGAGATTGGTACCTCTATGAGGATTACATAGAGATTTAGGTTTACAGGTGCAAGATTCCCCCTTACCAGTTTCCAGTGTTCCTACCAATGAGAGCGTTTTCCCTTGAGTTTCTCAGGAAAATCCTACATATGGATCTACTCCACTTTGTACCAGCTAATAAAGGCTACATCTTTAAAATGGGACAACTGGTAGGTGATTTTGTGATAAGCACTAGGAATGCCTTTAATATAATTGAAACTGTACCATGGAATTCAAAAAAGGTCAAATCTCGCATTACGATCCCTAAGGTGTCCTTGCTCAGAGAAGGGAAAAGGTTAAAGCCTTAACCTATGTGCATGATTGTAAGCCCAGGTTGAATGGAAAGCTAGCTTTGATTCGTGGCCTCTTAATATAGACATGGAGATTGGATCCCTAGTTAGCACTGAAAAGACACAAAACAGGACTGTTGACACTTCAGAGACAACTAAAATGGAAGAAGGACCAACTCATAAAAAGACCAAAAGTTAAGGGCAAGGACATGAATAGGAACATGAAAAAGAGTAGCAAGAGGAAGAACAAACCATCCAACTCCAGAAGAAGGTGACTGAGAACCTAGGCTTTTAGGTTAACTTGGAAATACCTCTAGAAGTTTCAACCACATCCTCTACTGAGGTAGCTATCCCAAAAATCTGAGGAAAGTCCTTATGCAGCAGGAATAGGTTGGGCACAAGGTAAGAACATCCAGGTGAGGAACATAAGGGAAAAATAAAATATATATCAATACATAACTTCACATGTCACTCCTCTATACCCTCAGTTACCAGTTGCAACAGATATAGAGAAGGAAGGGATGAAAATTAGGTTGAAGCACCCATCTATCCAAACCCTGAGTTCTGGTCCCAAGTTTCAGGAACTAGATGTGTCTCTCAACTTGACCAACATTCCTTTGGTGGACAAGGTCAACCTACATAGACAAGTGGGGAAAAGTTTGTACAATAATATCAATAAGAGTCAAATGACTATTGATTTGGGCCAATATTACATAGAAAATATCGTTGAGAATGTAAAAGTTGAGAATATCAAGTCTCGTGCCCTCTTCAAATTGAAGGAGAATTATAAAGACCTGATCATGAATATGGGACTGGTTCTTGTAGACAAAGCAATGGTGGCAACAATAATGAAGGAAGACAAGATGGGGAATTTAATCTTGAGAAGACAACTGAAGATGAACGAAGGTGAGCATGTTCAAACCCCTAAGCTAATACAAAGTGAGAAGGAAAATGAGGTGTTAACTAGAGAAGTGAATGCAATTATAGAAAGTGTTGAAGCCCTACAACATGGGATGGATGATTTATAGAGTTGGGTCGACTCTCATGTTTGTACTGTGCTGATTCAAGATGATCCCAAAAACCCCACCAATCTCCTTACCAAGGTGATAACAGAACCAAAGCTTTCTGAAGATGAGTTTGGGAGAGTCCAGAGGGAGTTATATGTTGCTAAGGCCTAGGCGACCCAGAAAGAAAGACAAATCCAATCAAAAAACTCTAACATTGATAAGTGAACCCAAGAGTTACATAGTGCAGCTTAGGAGATAAAGGAGTTGAATGCCATGATAAAATGAAATATGGCACTCAAAGAAGCTAGACAAGGTGTGTGGGAAAAGATCATCCAAGGAGTGGATAAATTCTGGGAGAAATTGTCTCTAATACATGACAAAAGAATGCTCTATAAGGAATATTCCCCTACTCTTCAAAGTAACAAGAAAACTAGTATTAACAACTCCCAATATACCGAGATTTACATTCAACTTTTAACATAGAGAATGATCAAGGATCTTGGTACCCTTGACATATCATATAGGGTGGGAATGTTGGCCAATAATTATCAATTTATCTCCAGAGAGGAAGCTAAGGCTAAGGCAGAACAAAGTTTGACTAAGCTGTAGAAAGAGATGTCAAGATTTAATATCACGTTTAATCATATCCTTGAGGCTAGGTTGCCTAAATGTTGGGGGGAAATGGAGAACTCCTCACACAATAGGTGTACAATCGAAAACCAACTAAGGTTAAGTGTAGGACATGTGCAACTCCTGAAAGAACATAAATACTTAGAGGACCAACCATTACCAACTTCTTAGAAAAGGAATTGGATCTTCTTGGGATAGTTAAAAAGTATTTCTTAACGCAAATTGGATTATGCCTAGGTGATCAATCTGACTCCTCCACTAACAATTTAGTTCTATTCCACCTCCTCCTCTAGACATGTGGCAACGATGTGAGCGGTCTGCTAATCCTCCTATGCTTCACGTGGTTCACCCATCGGGTTCAACAACTTCTCATTAGGTGTCCATGTTTTCTCATTGGCAATTACTATCTTGTTTATTCTTCGAGTGATGGCTTTTGTTTTTTACTTTCCAGTTACTTTAGCTTATGTTTGTTATGATTTTTCTAAAATGTTCTATTACGAGAGCGATGCCTTCATGCACAATCAAATTTTGATTCATAATTTTTTAATGATGTAAGAGATTAAGAAAAAATATATTTTTAATGACATATGATTTAGAGGTTGTTTCAGGTATATATACTTCCTCAGAAAAGGAAAACAACATTCATAATCCAAAAGAATAATTCTATGTTATTTTTGATATTGTATGACTTTAAGATATGCAACTTCCATAATATAAATGAAATGGTGGTTATTCCTTGTTCAAGGACTATAGTATGTTACCCCTATGTTTAAATTCCATTATGTTCATGTTTCTTCTCTAATTTCATGGTATTGTAGATGCCAAAAATGTTTCATAAGTTCTCATGGCTTCATTTATATTAACTTGTTAATGCCTATGTTTGTATGAATCTTTGAAATTATATTTTTAAATTGCGGTCCATGAATCATCATACCCCATCCTCGATCATCCATCAAATCTATATTTAACTCAGATAATTGTAGAATTCTTGATTTTTTTCAGGCTCTATATGATGAGTTATTCTAACTTCTTATCTCCTTTCATTGCTCTGTTAAAGCTTATTAAACTGTAGTTTGTTGAACTTATCGACCTCCACAAGTTTATATATATATTTGTGTGCATTATATGTGTGAAGAAGTACCAAGAGATACAAAGCTTATGTATTTTGCTAGATGAACCAACCCATGTTGTTTATTATATATATTTATATATGTGTAAAATAATTTATGTGACGTATTCAGTCTCTTGAGAATCATATGAGACACATAAAATCTAGATTTTCCAGGTGCTGGTCTTGTAAGAAATCCAAGGTTGCCTCTGGAAGTGACAACAATGTCTATCAATATAATATGTTGTTGCATAACTAAAATCCTTCATGTGATCATTTTGAACAACTCTTGCTACATAGGATAGAACAGTAAATAGTGTAGCTTGAATAGATAAAGTGATTGGATCTTTTAGCTGTCCATACAAATTCTCACTTGGACACTTTGACATATTCCCAATTGTGAAAATATTATTTCAACAAGGCTTGTTGATCTATTGAAATTTTTTTAATGATTTCCATGAATCTTTCTTTGAGTCTATTTGCATACTTTCACCATAGTTTGATATATCTAATATGAGAAAAGAATTACACAAAAAAATTTCAATTGTTTCATTTGCAATGATAATAGAGATACCAATTTCTTAAAACAACACCTGAATGCTAGAAACACTGAACAAGAGCAATGTATCAATGATTGGCAAGCTTATATTATAAACTTATCAATGCCATATGCATATGGAAATATAGAGGGAAAAGGTTTTGCAATACAATGGATATGTGACTTAGTTTATGTTAACATATATATCTAAAACATATAAACACAGGATATTTCCTTTAGTTTCTATTCATCAAATACTTGCTTCAAATTCCTGTACCTTATGCATGTACCAATATCTACATTGCATGCACATTTCCATGCCCTGCAGGAAATTCTAAATGTTAAAAATATTATTCAAAATGAAAATATACCACAAGTGCTCGAAAGAATCTCGAAAAGAGAATTCGCAAGTCAATTTCAAGTGTACCTTGTAGATATCTTCTTAGCAAAAAATCTAATTTTTCTAGATCTTGTACCCAACTAAAGCATTTTTCAATTGATAATACAATATCAAAAAAAAATTATTTGAGGTATCGAATGATTTCAAATCATCAAATGAGGACAATAATCCTTTATCAATGGAGACACAAAATAACAAAGAACTCTCTACCTATTTTTTGAATTGATATAGTAAGCACTATACTCACTTACATCAGTTGAAATATGCAATACTAGAAGAAGGTGCTCTAATAAAAAAAGCACAAAAGTGACATGTTAAGTTAAATAAAGAAATTGAGACATATTTGCAATCGATCCAAGACACACCTACGTATGCATGTTGCATTTTTGATAAATTGTATTTTGGAAAGGACGTGCATTCTATTAACAAGTAAATCTTATGTACTATTTTCTATCTGACTCCTATGTCAAACTTCAAGTGCTTTAAAATCAATGAAGAAATATGGAAATCTTGTAATAATGCAATACTCAATGAAAACATGCCTACACTTGCATCACCTCTTAATATTAGATGAATGAAAAATTGATCTCCACTAGACAATTGGCATATTTGGAAGAGAGATTAGAGGCACCAAGAATGACTTTTGGACAAATAAGACAACTTGGTTACAAAATATCACAAATTGGATTAACATGAACAATGATAAATGTTCCTTCTAGTCTAGATAGAATTAAAACAACAATAAATAGAGATATTGATGACAATATAATGGTGGCAATTATGGTAAAAATAAAATTGGAGTACAAGAATGCTTATTTGTCTAGAAATATTCGGCCCAAAAAATTTGATGTCTGCATTACATGACTTGTGCAAAAAATATTTATAAAAGAGTGAACAAATAGTAACCAACTATGAATGGAATAACCATTTTGATCAAATTAGGAAAAATCATGAGAACAATAGTCCAAAAATGAAGGAACTAGAGGTAGTTAATGATCTATAGCTAGAAACTAAAACACTTATACATGGTTATTCAGAGGCCCACCTTATCCATGATACTAATGCAAGAATAATACAATATGCACCTTCTGAAGGGTTTCGTCCCTAGTCATTTTTGTAGTCAAATTCTTTGAGGAACTGAACTTCCCCACATTGTTATTTGGATGAAGTCACTGTAGTGATGATATCAATTGCTTTTCGTATAAAAACATTGCACAATGTGAATTGTTGAACATGTTTGCTTCCTTTTTAACACATTAAAAACATGCATTTTTATGAAATTCATATTTTAATAAACCAAGTTTCTAACTCATCTTGGATTTCTATTGGCAAAGGATAACTAGAAGGAAAAAAACTAGTTTGTAAAGATGTCAAAAATAAAAACAATCTTTAAAAATTATTAAATTCACCAATTGCATATCAATTTTTAATAAAAATTCACACATCTCCTAATTATTTTGAAAATTTATGAAAAGGAATATTTGCAATGATATGACAAATTGGCCCACCGATTTTCTTTGTGACATTCGCTAGTGCTGAGCATCATTGGGAACCATTCATAAATGCACTAAAGATACAAAGCATTGCCTCCATAACAAATAAAACAAACAATTTGATAATGAATGCATTGACACATTGATCAAACATCAACCAATCATCTATAGTCAATATTATAAGCATATAATCTCGTCACTGCGTTCCTTGATAACAAAAAACAATAAAATATTTGGTCAAGTGCAAGATTATTTTTTTATTACAAAATTCCGAATTAGAGGAAAAGAGCATGACCATGGATTACTTTAGATTCAAGATGCACCAATATATAAACAATATCCTGATATTGATGTCATAGGTTTCATTGATCAATATTTGATTTATGATTCAACAATTTTATTAAATCAAATGATTCAATTTAAAACTCATCAAGACAAACGAAAATGCAAAAATAAGAAAAATCTACTTGTAGACATGATTTACCTATCGTACAAATTGATGAAACTTGTATCTTACCTCATCTGTGTAGTGAAAACAATTATATCCAAATAATGCAAAAGAAACTTTCATTTCTTTACATGATAAATTCTATTCAAAAAACATAACATTTGACATGTTTTTATCCTACCCTGGAATTACAAAACAAGAATACATTATGCCCTTATTATGTTGTATTTCTCGGCCAATTGTACTACTCAAAAGAAATTTGTGTGATGTGTGGATAAATGAATTTGCAAAAAAAAAAAAACCTTCGTTGTGGAAAGTAAAAAAAAATGCTCAATTTATTTTAGATTCTTATGCTGCAACACCATATTACAATTCTTATATGAAAAAAATGGACCATTCCATGACAATTGCATTAGAAAAAAATTGAGGAAATTGCATATCTTGTGTATTCAACAAAATTGAAAATATTTAGAAACTTGGAAACACATTTCTAAATATGCAACAAATGTCAAGTTGGCAAGAAATCCACATTTCTCTATCATTGCCTTTGCATTCAACTTCTAGAAAAATAAAATTCATTAAGACTGCTCTAGCTAAAAAGCAAACATATGTTCTGAAAAGAGCTATTTTTTTAGAACAAGAACCTGATAATTTTGAAGATACTTTTTTCCTGACATTTATTGATAACTATGTTGCATGACCCATTGTCCTTGAACATGTTTTTATGGAAGAATATGTTTCCTCTTATTCAATTAGGAAAACAACATCAAAAAAGAAGAAAATGTCCATATGTCATAAGATTCATTTGATACATTGAACACATTGAATTAGAATACCATTATAAAGAAAAAATGATGCTCTACATCCCATACAGAGATTCTGAATACACATTAAAGAGAAATGAAGAGACATGGGTTGAATCATACTTTTCGCATAAACACATTGTTGATGTGTCTCAAAAACAATTTACTCATTTAATGACATCATGGGGTGATATTGGAACTTCCTCTACTAGAACTGCATCGCAAAGTGACAAAATATTTTTTCTTCAGTCGCCATTAGGAACTAATAATAGTGCATGTTCCAATGAAAAATATGACATACAACAAGGCTTACACGCAAAAATCCAATTCAAAAAATTCAAACTAAATATGGAAAAAATATGAATTCATTAAGGATTGCTTTGTTTTGGACACATTGGCATACCATGAAATTATGAGAACAACTAAATCAAGAACAACAATCAATAATCAAACAAATAGTTCCATGGAAAAAAATAATATTGGTAATCGCTTCTATTTGTTCATCACTAGAGCGGTAGGTAGAAGAAAAACCTTCATTGCAAAATCACTTTGCCATGCATTAGTACCTCTTTATAACAAAGACTTACAAAGTGACCCCTTGCAAAAAAAGGGTTCAATAATTGCATTTACTGGAAATGCTGCATATATTTCACATGGTATTATAGTCCATTCAGCTTTGTATTTTCAACTTTCACTATGTCACATGGTTCGACTGACTTCTAACACTTGATGTAGTAACAAAAGCATATGAACATCTTAAATTTCTCTTGATAGATGAGGCTTCATTAATTGGCACTCGATTGCTATATAACATTGACAAAAGACATTGGAAAATTATGCTTACTCCATCTTTCTCATTTGGGAACGTTGACATAATAATTTGTGGTGACCTATGCCAAGCACAACTTGCACGTGATCATTGGATATTTGAGCAACCATTTCTTAAAGGAACTAGAGTTCCTTCCAAATTTTGGAAATAAAATGTGAAAACTTATGATCTAAAACAATTAATGCAACAAGAAAATAAATAATTTGTGTTCATCTTAAGTATAGTTAGGAAATGTACACATATTGGTGATGATATTGCATTCTTGAGCAAACATTGTTATAGATTTGCACCAAATGATCCCACTTGTATATATCTCTTCCATTTAAACAAGAATGTACATGAACATAATGAAAGAATGGTGTCTCTCATCAACAAAGAAGCAATCAGATTAAATGTATATGGTAGAAATATTGAATCAAAAAATATAAATGATAATAAACACATCAAAATGCAGTTCCCATCTTCCATTATGTTCAAATAAAATATGTTTGTTGAACTAATAGGAAGAAATTAGAATATTAGGATGGCTTGGAATTTTTAGAACATTCTCGACATTTGAAAATGGCAGAATTTGGATTAAATTTATTTATCAAGTTTTTGGCACTATTCAATGGAAAAAAATAGCACATTTGTACAAATATGGAATAATGTCTAACTAGACACCTATTACTAGAGTTTCTAGGAGTAATGAATCAAGCAAAAAAATTAGTTTTACAGGAGAATAATTCTGTGTTCAACTGACATTTGCATTAAATATACATCAATCACAAGAGTTTACAATGGAAAAATTAGATTTTGACCCAAAAGTGGTTAAGCAACGTGGACTTCTCTATATATCACTTTCTCGTGTCAAAGATATTAAATCCTTGTAATTTTTGAACAAATTGTAACATATCAACCTTTCCCTCAATGACAAAGTTTCTATTGAGCTAAATATTCTTAGACAAAATGCATCTTCTAAGCTTGAATAGATCATATATAAAAGTAAAACAAATGACATTTTGACAATATGTTCATTGAACACGCTCATAATTTCTCCTTGCATTTTCAAAATATGATTGTTGACTATGATCTAATGAGTTCTCACATTCTTAAAATGTTTCAAAGAAACAAAAACAAAATCATCTCCATCAAATGAATTTTTTTGAAGCAAATATCACTTAATACATTTATACCGTTTAGATGGAATTATCACATACTACAAAAAAAATATTGTAGTTGACAATCATTTCGCTTATACAAGAAGCCAAATTGAATCAACAATTGCAAAATTCCATATTGAGAAAAAACCCATTACAGTTCCAAATGTATACATTGGACCAAATGAAAACATTGAAGAAATAACTAATTTCATCAAGTTCATCTTGGAACATGCATGCAAAAACTACCCGATTATGCGTATTGGTGATCTAAATTTGGACATGTTGGAAAATAACCATCAAGAAAGAAAACTACTTTTATTTATGCAAAGTAATGGATTCAATTTCCATACAAATAAAACAACAAATTACTATAGCTCAATGCTAGATAACTTTTGGACAAACCTTTCAGCTATTAATTTTTCTTTCAATGTCTTCGATGCTTATTGGATAGATCATCAAGAATTTGTCTTATCATATGTTTGTTGTCAGCTTGAGTCATTTTGGCAATTTTCATGTTCTACAATTTCATTGTTAACTTGTTACAATATTTGTCACATTTGCAAATGTGCACCTTTGACATAGCTTGGATTTGAAAAAATTTAAAAACAAGGGAATTCTACACAACAAGAAACAACAAAACAACATAAAAAATGCAAATATAAAATTTTGGTAAGTCTTTGAACCGTCAACAAAAATATGTTCAGTTTTTCTTCCATAACTATAATATTTAATGTCATAGTTACCATGGACTATACGCATTTTCATTTTCTCTTTGTAGCATTTTGTTCTATATACTAAATAGTATTATTTTCTTTAGCTTCTAGTTTATATTTCATTATTTCTTGTCTCACTGTGTTTGAAAAAAAAATAAAAAAAATTGGATGTTGATTATTTATAACACATTTGAGGAATGAACTAGATGTGTGGTTATCAATTAAATATATAAAACATTTATTTATTATAACTAACAATTTCTAATAGTTCTATAATAATAAATACAGATATATATATATATATATATATATATATATATATATATATATATATAATGTATCATTGTGGAACATACATTATTTCAAAGGTTCTTATGCAGTTGTTTTAGAGTTAATCACCTGCATTTTCATTTTTTAAAAGTGATTGGTCTAGTCATTTGAAACAATATCATGGAAAACACCTAGCTCTAGCAAACAATTATTCGAACAATAAATGATGGAAGATGAGAATCCAAAAAGGGTTTAGGTTTTTGTTGCACTGGATATTTGTAAACTCAAATTAACATATTCACATTAAATCAATGGAAATTTTTTTTAAAGCATATTGTTCTAACTTTTCATATAAACATACCAAAAACAATCGAACCAACATCCTTGTCAATCATTGAAATATCCTGCAAAGTCCCGGTTTCTCCACACTCACTTAGTTGATAGCCCTTGTAAACTAACTATCACATTGAACATGAGAAACAATCTTATAAAGTGCTTCGAAAACATGTTTATTGTTGGAAATAGTGTTCAAATTACATATTTTGTGATAATAAAGAAGGGAATGTATGAACAGGGAGATGTAAAACGTTGCATAGTTTTACAAGATAAAACCAAAATTGAATCAATTGCATAGATTTGAAAAAAATGTAGGCTAGCTCTAGATACAATATTCTTGTGTCAAATTATACATATGCAATTGGTTCAATAGGAGCAATAGTGATGGGCTATCAACAAAATAACAAGCAACTTGAACTCGATATAAAATATTGTGAAGTTGCAGATTACAATGCAATTGTAAGTCTACTGCTACAATAGCTATACTTGTGTTTTCAACAAAAGTTAATGGTTTCTTTGAAATTGCATTCTTGTATCTTTGTGTTCCATTGTTATCAAGGTAGAAATGATCTCATTATTTCTTGCACAAGTTTCTTAACAAAAAATATGTTAACTAATTCATTGCAACTTCTATTGAATGATAATCATAAAGAAGATTTTTTTGAAATATAGATTGAATTGGTTTCAAAGATGACTATGCTCAATTTGTTCAAAAACATTGCTAGAAATGATGTGAAAGACAGTCAATGATTTTGCTATGGAGCAACAACTTTTTTTGAACTACTGAATGATGAATTTGCAAAAGTGCACTTATTATCCTTTTTCAGGTCGAGAACACATGTATGTTTGCTAATAGGTTATTTGTTCAAGTAACAATATTTTTACTTTGATGTGAAAAATCTCACATTTTGTTGGTACATATTTGAACATAACAATTCAATTTTCTAGAAAAAAAATTGATCGAAGGAGTGCTCAAAGCCAAAAATGTTTTCTCTCCTCCTTTTCAGGGAATTTGTACTAAATGTAAATAGTGCGTTCATCCAAACAAAACCAAATGCATAATCTCTAGAGATGACAAACCATTTAAATATGAGCACAATGTTGAATGCACTCTGAAAACATATAATTGCAAAATCGATTGTGTGTTGCAAATGCCGCAACTAAAAGAACATTGCCTCGTTATTAGTGAAACAAGTTTTTAGCAACACATGCAAAGCATATCATCCTCAATTTTCAATTTATTAACACTTTGTATTCCAAGCCTTTCTACTTTAATAGTTAACAAAATTATTGCTAAGATAAAATAAATGTGACGAGCAAAAAAAAATCTTCCTCTTTACATCAATTTCATGCAATTTTAAATTTAAAATATTCCTCTTCCCATTTTTACTCCTTGTATTTCACCAACTCATATTTCAAAAATACTTGCAATAACACCAATGTATAGTTTTTCTTTTATTGAAGGTTCCAGAATTACAAAACACAAAAAACATGTAGTCTAGCACTCTCTGCATATTTTCTACAATATGTCAATCAAGAATATTTTTTTTTATAACTCTTTGTTTTTTCCTTTTTCCTGTCACTTTTGAAACAAATGTCTTTTCCCATTCAAAATGAAAATAGAGACCAAGATGCACATTATGGAATATAATATTTCAGTTATATAAAAACAATTGGGACACTATGATCTCATTTTATTAATATGAACATACTATAAAAGTTCTATATTAATACAATGTGACTCCAGAATAGTTATTATACCATATTATATATAAGCTTATCCTTTTCTCCCCATCGTTGAAATATTAACTTGGATTCTCATTTGTTGTGAATCCTAGAATTGTGTTGTGTTAGGGGAAAAAATGAACAGTTGCAGGTGTATCAATGTATTCATTTCTATATATTCTCAATCAAATGCTTTGTGTTAACAGAAGGAACTATAGGAGAATTGAGATATTTGTGTTATGGTTTTCTTTTCCCATACATCAAATCCTCCTTATTTTCCTATTTACATAATTGCTTTTTGTGTTGTGTTCATTTAATCATTAGTTTGTTTTTTCTTATTTTCTCAGCTATTTATTGTTTTATTGCAGTAATATGCAATTGAAAATTTATTTTCCAATGAATCAAGAATATTTTGTATCTGATTTTATTTTCTTATTTTTATTGTTCTCATCTTAAAAAAAAAAGGTTTCATCTCAGAAAAAAGCAAAATAAAATAAATTGCCAAATTAACTACAGTCTACGCAGGACTATGGTTTTATTGATTCTAGATGCTTCAGTCTATGCAGACTATGGTTCTATTGATTCTAGATGCTTCAGCTACGGTGCTCAATGATGTTTTGCTTACTTTTCCTGAGACTTAGATGGAAACCAATGTGGATAGTTACTACAGGGACTTGTTGTTCCAAAACCTTCTATCAGCGAAGTGTATTGTTTTTTTATTAAGACCATAATATCTCAGTTAGACAATAACATCATATGATTCCAAAAGCTGTATTGTACCATATCATATACATACACGTGTTTCCTTTTTGCAATATTAACTTGAATTCTAATTTTCTGTAAATTCTGAAATTGTGATCTATTAAGGAAAAAAAGAGAAAAGAAAAAATACAATTATCTCAATTGCTTAGTTTCGATATATGTTCAATGAAATATTCTCTATCAAATTGTCCCAAAAAAATATTTTTCTATTTGCACATGTGTTTTTTCAGGTTGTGTGCTTTTGTTGATTGTCATTGATGTCTAAGGCTTTTTTTATTTCTTAAGTTATAGTGATGGATTGTAGTTATATATAATTACGAATTTATGATCTAATGAATTAACAAAACATACATCTTATTTATGTTTTATAATTTTTATGTATACTCTTTTAATACATATCACTTTGCAAAAAATTCCAAATTTAACTATAGTTTAAGGAAACTGTGGTTCTTCTAATCCGAAGTTCTATAACTGTGGTGACAAGTAATTATTTGGCTCTTTGTCACTATCCATAAATGGTTACGACCGTGAGTGGTTTCTATAGGAACTTGTTTTTCCATTTCAAGGTATTTCCTTTGTTATTTATCATAGCACATGTTAATAGTTTTCAATGTTTGACCTGTCATAATGAATCTTTGCTAAATGATGAAAAATATATGTGCTATTTGGAATCAATGATCCATTTTTTATAGAAAAATGTCACTTCTATGAATAATAAATATATTAGTTATCTTGACCTTCGAATTCTTATGCTAAATTTTTCGTTGATCTATATAATCAATTTTATTTTCACATTATGTCATATTTTACTCCCTCATTAGAATAGAATTTTCCCTAACAATATTTTCCTAGGTATCTTGTGTATTTGTTATTTAACATATGCAATTTAGTACTCCATATATTATGTAAAAAATAGATTGAAAAAATTGTAAAAATAATGTTTGCATCATTCGTGATATGAGTTATTATTTTTGATCTCTCATGTCACTTGGGGCTCTACGATTTTAATGTAACAATAGGAATTAGTACCATTGATAAAAATATCAGTAAAATTGTACATTTGGACTCACCTAGCTCTAAAATATTGAAATATATTGAATCGTTAAATCAGGTGTTTTTAATCCCTTATTCATTAAGCATAGTAAAACTATGTCCAATGTTAATTCAGTTTGTTTTAGCCCTAAATTCAAGGTAGAAGCTGCTATTTCCATGAATACAAGAGTCAACAAACATATGTGATATGAGCATTTTAAAATAGAGATACAGAGTGTAATAGGAATGTTTCTACAATTTCTCTTTAGCCACCTATTCTTCATGTTCCAATCAGTGAATCAAGCAATTGAGATCACTGATGAGTGAAAATAGGTTCCACACACTTCCAACATTGGAATGACTAAGTGAACAAAAAAACATAAATTTATGAATAAAGAGGTATGTTTTTTTGAGGCACTTCTTATCTATTATTATTTATTACTGTCGGAATGTTTTATCAAATACACTTTGTGTACACTGATCAGACATTTGGTGAAATCATTACACTAGTATCATGCATCCAAATACTCATGATACAATTAGTAATATAGTCATTCTTGAAGATAGAACTAGTCTCCATGTATTGAAAATTTAAATATTTTAATGTTAATATGATGATTAATCTCATCATGCATAATTTTTCGTATAATTTTGTGATTTTCAATCTTAGCATTTCTTTTATCATGTGCTTTTGAAAATAATCCATTTTTCTAGCTTTCTTATGTGTCATGTATTATATTGTTTTTCTACTTGCAAAATGTTACATTTGTCACACTGGAGAACCGAATACCGAAACTAAAAAAATAGGGATGATGTTAAGCCAATTTCTAGGTAAACAGATGAGTCATAAATAACATGTTTTACTCTTGTCCTTTTGATGTTTTTTTCTTTAAATTTATACTAAGCCCTTTTTTACAGAAGAAAAATTATGGTACATTGATTTTTGTTCTAGGTTACTACAAGGTCTCCTTATGTGTTATACTGAATATTAATATCTAGTGAAATATAACTATTATTGCTGTAGTATAATAATACAAAAGAAAACATGCTTTCATGAATAAGGGAAAAATTCTGTTTTTCGCATATCAAGGAATCTATACATGGTTATTTTTTATGTGTTAAACATTATATTGTCTTAGTTGCCAACATTACAGGAGATCTCATGGCTTTTGAAAAATACAATGACCATGTGTTTTGGATACTTTTCCATTAGGCTCACTTTTAGCATAAAAAAATTTGAAGGTTTTCCTTTTTTCCCATATCTCTCTTTGTATTTTCTCATCCAATTTTACTAGAGCTATAGAGGTGGTGTTTTTTGACTGAGCTATGAATAAGAAAAATGTTGATTAACACAAATTTAATCTAAGGATCCTCAAAAATACAAAGAATCACTATGCAACCCTAGCTAGACTACTTATTAATAAATTTCTGTTAACAAAGGACACAACATATATCTTCCAATCATTGAGCAACATTCCATTTTCCTACTCATTTTCCACAATTCTAATTGAAATACAGTCAAATGTTAACAATACTATTTCCTTTCATGTATCTAGTCAGTGTTCATATATTTCATCTTGCTGACTTTGGAATTATGCATCGCGTAGGATGCTCTTAAATATTTCTCACCACAGAGAAAAATAATGAAAAACATGATAACTATGATATCCATGGCGATATTAGTTATACGCTTCTCTATTAAGAGATTCAGAATCCAAAAAATTTCGTTACTCATTTGTCCCTGCTATTTTGATATGGTTCTTATTCGTTTCTTTAATTGGAGTATCACAAGAGATGATAGAAGGGTCTTAAAATATTTTTTTCCCAAAAATATCTTTTATTACTTTGGAAAAAAACCAAAACAACCTTGAATTTTACATGGAGGAATAGTTCTATGCATAGTACGTATGTAATATGCTTCCAGTTCCCTAAAGAATTTGCTTGGACATTATCAAACATAGTCTGAATCAATAATGTTCACTACGAAACATGTAAATAATTATTTAGAAATTACTGAACCTAGCCTTCATTTATAGCTTCAAGTAACTAGAATCCAAAACTTTATTTAGACATTGACATATCTTGTCTTTACTGCTAATATTAAGTAAGTATCAAACAAAAAATGAAGCTACAATTGCATATATGAGTCATTTTGCATTCTCATATGTACTTAAGTCATTAGAATAAATTAATTGAACGCAAGAGAAATAAAAAAGACATGTCATTGCTAGTGTTGTTTAAGTTTTGAAATCCAAATACAACTCTCGTTCATTTCATGACATGCGTTCTATAATTTTTTGATATGAAACATATAATTTAGAAATTCACAAAATAGTTTGCATTCCTGTTACAAGCTTTACATGAAACTGTTTTTCTTTTTACCATCACAAAATGAATAAAAGAAATCCTTAAACAAATATTTTATTTTTTGGAGACTTAAGTTAGAAGTCAGATCCAGAAAGGTTTGGGAAAAAAAAGTATAGCCTTCTGACTACCCGACCTTCCCACAACCCAACTACGAAGTCAGGGCAGCTACGATTTTTTTATAAATTATTCACCCAACTTCATGATCTCAACATTGCCGACTATGTAACTACCTTGCCTAATGAAACTAATTGACTATGGTATAGTCCTGGTCTCGATAGAATAAATGAAACATAAAACAAAAAAACAAGTGACTCTTCGACCTCTCGATTGTACGACTAAAACAATAATAATAAAGAAAAAATCCCTTGATTTTTCTGCAGTTTTCTTTTTTATATAAAAATTCATTTTTTTGTTTCATGTTCAATTGGTTCTTTGTTAAGAGAAAAATAAATTTCCTTTTTCTTTGTCGATTACAGAAAATAATAACAATTAACCTACTTATGAGAAATTAATGAACATGTTTAAGTTGCGATATTTTTTTGTTTTAAGAAAAATTCTAAGAGTTTAGAGTGCTTCTACTAGATGGTGTTTTCCTAACTCTGGTTCGAAAAAATGTTGAATTAAGGAAATATAGCACCAGTTTGAAAAAAAATTGTTGTGTAACCAGAGATATCATTTTACAAATTCCTAAATTCAATTTCAAAGTTTAAATAAGGAAAACATTATATATATATATATATATATATATATATTATAGAGAGAATATAGAGAGAGATAGAGAGAGATATATATATATATTGTGTTACCATTGACAAGTGATTAAATGCAGAAAATCCACTCGACCACCCGACTACCCAATCGACCGATTACCAGATTACTTTTCCTAAATAAAAAAAATTCAATATGGTATAGTCAAAGTCATGAAGGGAAAAACCAATCATAAATAAAAAAGTGCTCGACCGCCCAAACGAGCGACCTACCAACCGTATGATCATCTGAATAAAATATTATTTTTGTTGATTTGAGTGCAGTACACTTTTTAATGAAATTTTTCAAAATATTTTGTTTCATGTTCAATTGATTATTTGTTAAATTAATAATAAATTTTCTAATGCTTTCTCGAATCCTGAAAACAAAAATAGTTGTCCTATTTATAGGAAATTAATGAACATGTTCAATTGAATTTTCACATTTTTGTAAACAAAATCATAGGATTTTAGGCGATTCTGCCTGCTGCTCATTTCTTAAGTCTTGTCACAAAAACTGATTTAAGGCAACATAGTACTAGTCTCAAAAAACTGTGTAAGAATAATGCTATCTTTTTTAGAAATTCTCAAGTCCAATTTCGATTTTGAATAAGGAAATTGTTTGTATTCTCTATTAGTGTTTATAGGTCATAAAATCACAAAAGAGGGAAAATCCCTAGTGGAAAATTTAATATTTTAGGCTCTTTTGCCTACATGCTCTTTTCTTAACTCCTATTCAAAGAATAACTTAATTAAGGAAACAGAGTGTGAGTCTAAAAAAAATTGTGTAAGCATAATGTTATTTTTTTCCTTCAGAAGTTCCTGAATTCAATTCCAAATTTTGAATAATCAAAACTTATATATGCTCTATCGGTGCTTATACCTCATAAAATGCCAAAAGGGGAAAACCTCCAATGACAAATTAAATATTCTAGGGTGTTCTAGTTGCATGCTCTTTTCTTAAGTCTTGTTGAAAGAAACATTGAATTAAGGAAACATAGTACCAGTTTCAAAACATTATGTGTAAAAATAATGTTATTGATTTTAGAAATTCTTGAATTCAATTTCAAATTTCAAATAAGTAAAAGTTATATATCTTATATTACTATTTATAGGTTATTGAATGGGAAAAAAGAGAAAATCAGTAGCAACAAAGAAACACATGGCGAAAATTAGAGAAAATGTTAAGGAGATGGATGATCCACCATTAGACAAACTCAACTTCTATGCATTACTCATCTCAGATTCAACCTAAAAAACACAAAAACTAGGTATGATGAGCTAGGAGAAGATATTTTAATTCTTTGGGGAAAGAGAATGGTTAAAAAAAACAAGAAGTACTAAAATAGAGAACAATCAGTTTGAAGCAATCATAGCAATAGTGTTACATAAAGTAGTATCTAGGGCCATAATTTTTCCCTATTATGACATGGTTTCATGAATTCTCTCTCGTACTGATATTGAAACCTGAACAATATTATTCCATCACGAAATTGTCATTGCCTCCTAGAAAGTTGAAGTCTTATTGCCCATATACAAGCTTAGTCCCCCGGAAATCCACCTTAATATTGATTTTCTTTATAAGTTTCAAATACAATCTTGAAGAAATGTCAGGAGAATTATGATATAGTAATTGAATATTGGTTGAATGAAGATGTACAAGTTTTCAAGCTCAAAGGAAAAAAGCAGTATCTAATAGCTATTTTTAAGAACCCTGTTAGATTTCTTATTAAAGTGATAATGAGATTATATGGGGAACAATATCCTAACAATTGAAAAATTAAATGGATTCCAATAATCCATAGCATTTTGAATGAGGGAAAATGCCTAAACAAAGTTGAAAATTTGTCCTAGAATATCCGAGATTCATTAAAACTATCATTATCATCACCCCCTGAGTTCAAATATGTGTTTTATGTGTCTTCCTGTTTGATAGATTTTATTATTTTATCAGTTCCATTGCCACTCATGAAATGGAATTACTCGTCTAACCAATAACTATGGATTCAAAATTATTCTCTTATTCTATAGGAGTCTAATTTTAAATTCCATTTTTATGATATTTTCCATTATGTTTTGATTCCATTCCATGAAAAATTGTTTGGAACAATACCTCGTAGAATAAGTGATAACTTGAAAGAAGGCCTAGAATGACTAGGTCACTAGTTTGCTAAAGAATTATTTTCCTACATGAGAGTTTCTAGAAGTGAAGTTGCTCCCCATCTCTTTTCGTGATATATCCTGAAAAGACTTTCTTTCAGAGAAGTGTCAAATCAAGTTGTTTTGAATGGGCAAGCCAAGAAGTTGAGTAAGCTACAAAAGGAACTCTGGCCTAATTTTCCAATCAAGTTTAGTGACATCAATATCTAAGACAAAGGGCACAAAGTCATAGAAGTTGAAGAGATTGAGAAACTTTGGTTATTTCCTTTGCTTCATTTTAACTATGATCCTCAAGGTGTCATTAGTAATCATTATATAACATTCAGTTATATAAAAAAATATTCATCATAAATCCCCTTTCGATAATAATTTTTATAAGATGATTTTAAGCAAGTTGTTGGAAGAGCCAAACTCTTAGATAGTCAAAGAAGACAATAATTTCAAGAATTTAGGGAGGAATTGCTTGAAAAATTCCTAAAGGAAAACTATCTACACATGAAAATTTTATTTCAACAGTTAAAGTCTACTAATGTTTTATACTTTAATTTCAATGAACTCACTTCAAAACGTTCTATTGTTTCTCAAAAGGAAAAACCAATAGAAATTAAAAAAAATTGTTGTCAAAAGAAAAGAATCTGAAGTCACAACAATAAAAAAATTGAAAGAGCAACACGAAAGTATAGGAGGAGAAAAAATTGTAGATTAAGAAAAATTAGCTAAAGAAAATATTCTTGTCATTAATTCTCTCCAGAAAACAAAGAAAAACAATCTAGAATCAACATAAGTCAAACAAATGTAAGTAGATAAGGATAAAGAAAAACAAGTATATATTGAAACGAGGACAAAATAAAACGAGGAAAAAAATGGAATCATATAACACGTTAGACATTCTATTTATCGTATATCCTCAAGCATCAGTAACGTCGATGTTTACTAAGGTTCCTTGGGAATCATTATTGTTTAAACCAATCTCTTAGTTAGGAACAATTGTAGATAATATCCCCTCTTTGATAGATTATTATATTAATACTCAAACAAAATCAATTGTTAGAAGAACAAATAAAATGAAACATGATTCTCTAGAGACTGTATATGGATTTAGATGGAAGACCTAAGGCGATGTAAAAGGAAAAGCTCAAGAATATTCTCAATCTTTGGGGGTTTTTGTTAATTACAGTAAATATCCTTTGAATGAGCTTGCAACTTTATATGATGAAATTTTGAAGAAAATTAAAGTTTTGGAGGAAAAACTGAAGAAAAATGAATTGTTCATTGAAGAAAACTCATAATGAAATTTTGCCACTTTAGTTCAAGGATTTGTTGTAGAAAGAGAACATGGAGAATAATTTTCAAAAACAATTAAAAGAAGCAACTGAAAAACATGAACAAGGGATTCAAGATCTGAGATAATTACATGAAGATCAAACCCGCATCTACAAGCGAGAAGCATAAAAAATTTATGCCATTATGGTCACAACATTGGAAGAGAAAATTGAATCTCTTAAATATCAAGTCAATGAGAATCATTATGCAAAATAGAGTCTCTAAGTTTTCATAGATCAAGATTTTAAATATCTTCTAATTTTAAGGAAGAATGAATACAACTTTTATAAAAAATGGATAAAATTTCAAGTTTTTATCAAGAAATTACAAATTTAAATCAAAGAACTGATTCATTGGTCGAATAAGAGAAATTAATTAAAAACAATTTTTCCTATTCTTGACCAGGAAAACACATTTAAATCTACTAAAATTCCGAAAGTCTCTAAGAGAAATAAAACATTGATGCTATCATTCTTATGTAGTAGGGAGAAAGAGAAAAAATAAATCAGAGCATGCATACAAATCTCATATGATTAATGTTTATCAATTTGTGAAAAAGTCACAAACTTTATAGAAGAATTTGATGTGTTAGGTGGTAAGTCATTAAAGAGGAAACTCTACGAGAGTTAAAATAGTTTGTAGAAGATATTGCTACCAAAGAACATGTTAGAATAATAAAAAATAAAAATAATTAAATTTTTGAAACAACAAAGTTTCTGAAAAATATGCAAATTTATTTTGAATGAAGCTTATTTCAAAGTCTCGAATCAAAGATCAGAGGAAGAAGAAAAAGGTACACGCATTAGTTGCCACTTTCAAGGTCAACATAAATCAATTTCCTTCCATTTATTTATCTACGCTACATGAGATATATTCACAATGGGGATCTTATATCCAAGTACATGCACCTCACCTGCTACTTAGTATAAATTGTGAAGATTCAAAAGAAGAGGAAAGGAAGCCTACTTTCCTGTCAGATATCAATTTAACAGACATATTTTTAGAGTTGAGTATTTACTTTAGGAAAATCTATTGATTTTCTTGTATCAAGACCTATTTTATTATTTTTTAGTATTTATATCACTTTATGCATTCTTGCAAGGGTCCATAATCAATAAAGACTACAAACTTCAATGTTTCTAAGAAATTTCGAAGTACGAAGTTTTTTCAAAACAAGTTTCAATGTTCATATCAGATGACCTATATAATTTATGTCAATACATGATTCAAATAATTAGTAAATGCTTCTAATTTTACTAAATTACTTATGCTCATTGATTCTGAATGAATTTTGATAATTTTGTTTAAGATTCCTATAACATCCCTCCCTTTTGTACTACATTATTGTAAACCTTAGCTAAGTTAAATCTATGCATGACATCCTCCCTTGTGTGTTAAATGTTGTAAGCCTAAGCTGAGGAAAGCTAGTTTTGATACCCTCTTTTGTGGGTTAAACTATTCTACACCTAAGCTCAGGAAAGCTAGGTGATATGTAATATGGAAAGAAAATGTATTATTAAATAAATTAATAAAATAAATCACTTGGAGGGTGGAGCACCAAGAAAGAGGATGTGCTTTCCAAATCCCACGAGGAATGCGATAGAGATGAATCTCTCATGATATTCTTTTAGAAGGGATTCTAGATAATCTTAAATGGGTTGGATATACATCGGATGGATGGGAGATAAATATCCAATGGGCATAAAAGCTTTGTGGGAGATAAAGGCAATTTTATGTGGAAAAGCATCATGGGAGATAAAGACAAACGTTCTGAATAAGACCTAGGCAAATGGAAAAATCCATAAAGTGGGATGCTGCTAATGGTAACTAAATCATGAAAGAGGGTATTAAATACCCAGTGCATCAATCAATTGAGGATAATTGATCCTTGGCAAGATCTTCAGCTCGGGGGTAATCAGAGGTGAGTCATGGCTAGGTGCTTGTACTAACCCCTCCAAGTGAGATGTAGCTAGTGTTATTTGCAAGAAATTGTTGTATGTTGACTCTTACTCTCTCTCTCTTTCTCTCAGTTATGGTTTCTAGTTTGTTTATGAAAATATTTTCACTACTTTCCGTTATTGTTTGAGTTTCTCATTGAAATGATTAACCCATGAAGCTCAGTTGTATAGGTAAGGTATTATCTTTGTCTTATGTATGTGAACTTTAAAGTGTGTGAGAAATGGTGGTATCATGATAATTAGTTGTTGGTACTGGTGTCACTGCCTTAGATTTCTCATGATCCACTTGCATGTGGCTTCTAGTGTGAAGTTATCAGTAGAAGTACAATAAATGAATCGACAATTTAGTATCCATGCAGGGCAGCATAATGAACATACTTAGATTACCTGTGTTAATGGGTTACTATGAATGTGACAATAGTATTATACTATGGCATATTTTACATCTAACAATAGAGTTAATAGAGGAAGAGATGTGGGTTAGGGTGAGATTATGTATGAATATGTCAGATTACTGTGGATTCTCTAACTGATTGTATTACATCCACTATAGAGATATGGTATGCTCATAACGCTCTGAAGTAATATATGTTTATTAAAACTCACCAATTGAGGAATATGTATCCTATTTTACATTTAATGGGTTAAGTATTTGTATTGCATGTATAACTAGTATGCATGGGAATGAAAGACTGGTCAATAACACTACCATGATCATGAAATTAATGTCCATTAGTGTTGGTGAAGATTTAACCAGATATGTTGATAGGATGCCTACCATCATAAGTTCAATGGTCGATCACGTGCATCTGAGATGTTAACGGATCTAAGTTTTCATACAAGAGAACCAGTCAAAAAAATAATGAGGAAATTGTGCTATGGCCTAACAGTAATATGGCTGAGGTAATTTTAGAAGACAAGATATGCAAGGAGGGGTAAAGATTTAACTGTGAATGAATCCAAAGTTTTAAATGTATGGGTCTTGGAGTCTATATTCTCAAGTAGAATAAGGAGGTTTGTTACAAATGGTATGAGAGCTTCCAGTTCAAAACTTGCGGCCTATGGGCCAATACACCTCCATAGGATACGAAAAAGTTCAAGCCTTCATTTCGCCTCACTACTAAAAGTTTAATAGAGAGTCCAGGTATAAGTGTCAAATATAAGTGTCAAATATATAATGATTCTTCAAGATTGAATCTAAATATTAATAATATTTTACTTGAAAGAATATGGAACATATATTCACAATTCTTGTTACATGAATCATGAAGAATGAAAAAGAGGTATTTATGTTGACATTGAAATTTTCTGTCAGGGGATATTATTTATTTCTATTCCTAACTACTGTATATGTGTGAGCAATAAAATTGTTGACTAGAGCATCGTACAATAAAAAATTGTTGGGTAGGAGCAGCGATATTAGATAGTGTTCTGAATAAACCTGGATTGCGGATTGGTTAGCACTTAGCAGATTACAAGTCATCTAAGTATGCTATTATCAATGCGGGACATTTTATAGAGATGGAAATTGAAAACTGTAAAATTCCATCTCGATGGATAGGTTGGGTACTCCGCCTGATCGGTGGATTAAACCCTTCCTTGTGGGTGTCACTTCGCACTTGTCCTTAATGCATCGGTGACTATTATTAAATTGTAATTGAGTTGTTCATCAAAATGTTCGACTACGCTCAACATGCAGTTCAAGGTGAGAAGGTGTTGCTTTGAGTATAACAATGAACAATGCCTGTACTCTCCCGTAGATGGCGATGGCTTGGACCATTGTTAGCCAATCCAAATTATCGGATGATAGTATTATTTTCATACGGGTTGTTGAGATTGATAGTGACGCAAATTTCAACTATATCACCTAGTTTGAGATCTCCAAAATCTGCACAGCCACCGATATGGTGTGCGCAGTTTTGAATTTCTATCTGTTGCATCAAAGCTTCCAATGCATGAATTAACATACTATTTCCCCAAAGGGGAATCAATTACTCTCTAAGTCAACCATAAAAGTTGAAGTAAGGAAGAGGTTTTCGTACCACTAACGGTTAAGGGAGTCTCGCCCAGGAATCCCACTCCTTATTAACCAGAAGTTTTACCAATATGCTATTTGTCTAGGGAAAAAGAAAATTGCACTTGTAAGTTTAAGGAATGCATTAAAAAAAAAATCCAAGAAAAAGTACCCTTAAAAGCACAAATTTAAGAGTTAAAATAAAATAAAAAAAGACGTGTGATTGATGCGACGGTTGCTGTTGAAGTAGCATTTTTCTGCGACGTGGTGGAATCGCTGTACGATTTCTATTTCTTTCTGGGTAATCGCCCTCTCTTTGTCGAACTGTTAGCTGAAGACTATCCACTAATAATGATTAGGCACTAGTTTCCAATAATAATAAAAAAAGATAATGCGATATTGACTCATAAAAACACAATACAAAAGCTTGGTTGTTAAAGACAACGAAACCACAACTATTGATGTTTCCACTACACCACAGATAGTAGTTACCATCAACATGTCAAGATGGATGGGTTTGAAATGATTTTTGTATCCCTAAAAAGTAATGAGCGATGTTTCCTAGATTTATTAGAAAAACCTATACACTGGGTGAAGAGGATAGGATGAGATAACTATGTAGAAAACGTTATCGTACCCCAGCGATAATGATGACCAGGACAGGATAAGTTGGAAAGAAAGGATAATGATTATTCCCACTATATCTTTAGAGATTACACCACATTAAATAAAAAAACTTCGTATTGAATGAATTACCTTCCTCTATTGCTAAGAGTGTTGAAAATCAAGTTCTGTAGGGGTTTAAGAGTGACGAAACCAAATCCTACAGTAGTTTATGTATATACTGCTCGAAGAATGACTGAGAAAGTTCAATCTGGGAAGACCCTGTTATGCTCTGCGGACAGCATAGGTAAGGATTTTTTTCTTCTATGATCGATTTTTTTGGGTTTCGGTCGAGCGAGTTTGGTGATCGAATTTTTTTGTTGCGGTTGAAAAAGTTTGATGAACATGTATGCATGGACCACATATTGAAAAAAAAAATATTCTGAAATTGTGGGTCATGGCAGTTGAAGTTGTCTGAGAACTCTCCACAACAGGAGAAATGTTTTTGGCACATTTACGGCTCATAGTAAAGGCTCTCCATTTGAAGACACGAGCTTCATATTTTTAAATTTCAAGGTAACGGGAAAAGGAGAAAATTATCCGGGTCAGCCCTAGGGAGATTACTCCGCAGTAGTGTCTATTGATACTTACATGGATAACATTATATACCCAGTAGGATGGAGAAACCAGGATAATGACTTTTACAAAGAAAAGACTGTGTCTTACGCCAAGTTCCCCAATAGTGGGTGTGGAGCAGTGCGGAAACAACGAGTTGTGTGGTCCAAAAAAAAACTCACTACTCGTTCGGAGGTCTCAAAGTATTAGACCCTCGACTACATTAATGGGATCATGTGGATTAAATAATAGGGAATGATGGTTTTAATTGCATCATCCACTAGGATAGAAGAAGAAAGTGATATCCTAAAGGAATTCACACAAAATGGTTTCCATAATCAAGAAAAATGTGAGTGTCCATTCTTCACTTCTTCTTAAAAAAAAATTGTATTTCCTTGTGTCTTTTCATCTCAATAGCTAATCATTAAATAAATCCATCCTTGATAAGCTTGTTTGGGTTAACTAAGTTTCACACAACGAGTCCTAGTGTGATCTGCCTCTCTATTTTTTTAATTCGATATAGGATACTAGATTTATTAATCATTATTGAGGAAGTAAAACGACTGAAAATGGAACTATTCTCTAATAATGGGCCATGAAGGGAAATATCAAGTAATATAGAAGGATATAGTCCATCTAGGGAGACCATAAATAATTTAGAAAGAGACATATGATGAGAACATGAAACCACCCCCCTTAAAGGCAATGAAGGCCCAAACAAAAATAGAGTGTGATTAAACATATGCAAAAGGGCCTCATTTCAAACGGAAAGATTATGTCAATTTTAATAATTTTAAGTTATATATGAAAAAAAATAAAAAAATCCTCATTCCCTTTGTTATTTTTAGTAAATAAAAATGAGAAAATGTTTTCTTGTGGGTAGGGGCAAATTATGCCTAAGGCGCAATGAACGAATATTGCAAATTGTTGAGATAAGTGCAACATAAAGTTGAAAACTCTTTTGGAAAAACATGGAAATTCTGCATTGAAAACGTAGTTTGCATGGGTTAATAACTGGTCATTTGGAATCGTGAATAAGTGTTAAATTAGTATGGATAATGATTTCTAGGGAAATTTTCTAGCCCAAAATTTGATTATTTTTGTATATATGTATATGAAATTGAGGCAGTAGCAATATGTATGATGAATGATTTCATTGTTATGCTTGTGACTCTCATTATTTAAAGAATTAGCTGCATAGTAGGTAGTTACTATGGCTTGGGGCTATGGAGCCATCTTAATTATTATGAAAATTGTATGGGACAAATATACTGAAGTGGAATAGATTAGAATAACCTTGTTGTGGGATGTACATATATGGGTGTGTGAGACATCTAGTAAATCTAAATGTAATCATCATTACAAAACATATGATACCTATGGATAATTGGAATAATATTCATGCATGAGACTAGGGTACATGAGAAATCAATATAGTATAATCTACAGTTCCAATTATCTATGCTATACATTGATACTAGTTTGGTAATCCTTCATGTTGTTTAAAAGAAGGTACCTGGAACAAATTTGTGGGGTGCATACCATGATGCATGCCTTTCTCCATGTTGGGGCTTTGTGCCCAAGTGTTGATATAAAGAGTCATTGTGCTTACATGCTTATGATAACCGTTGAATATTAACAACACATGAAGAAATCATAACATTTAAGAAGCCTTGGAGCTAGTATTGAGCAGAATATAATATTATATCATCCATTAAAGGTAGGATAATATGGAAATTAAGAGTAAATGTGAATGTAGAGCACTGCTCAATTCCTCATTAGGAAATGCTATTACTTGTTAAATTGTCATCAAGGATATGGTTGTGCTAATGTTCATGTTTGTGTTTATTGATATTCAAAATAATGTTTAGGACTACATACAAATCCATTATAATCTTATTAAAGTCACCTCAAAGATTCTGGTCCTTGTGGAGAACTATAGCCAAGAATGAGATAAATTATTCTAAGAGGTGGATAACATGCATGAATTCACAACTATAATGCAAGCAAATTGATGTACTACAAGTGGTATAAAGGGAATTTACTAAATAAAAAGATAATTGCCAAACCCTAATAAGGGTTACATCAATGAAAAAGGTTTTCATGAACATGCTTAAGAATAGCATGTGCCTCTATGGCATCAAATAGTAGAGTTAGTGGTAAATGGCATAGTGGGTAATTTTTATCACACACATTAGAGCTATCCCATTCATGATAGTATATGTATGGACGATGATGTATAAGTAGAAATACTTATAGTTTAAACATATATGGATGGGTTAGACCTCTTTGAAATCGGAACTTGATCATTACTATGTTTAGTATGGAGCATAGTCTGCTTCTATTAGATAACTAGGTAATATTATGCATTACATCATTATGTATAATGATAAGAAAAGCCAATTCTATTTTATCTTAATAGGAATATTTTTCATGTAAATCTCAAAATTAGTCATATTTCCGCATGTGGAGATTGCAGTTTTCGAAGTGGAGGTTAAATAGATAAATGCATGATAGTAACTAGAGGAAAACAAAAATTGGTTTTTGCTTAAAAACCTCCATGTTAGGCCCCTATACTACTAGTGTAAGCCCTTATTGTTATTAGTACAACCCCCTTATTATATTGTTGTACCCATTTAGTCCCCACATTGTTACTATTGTGCCCCATAGAAGCCCACTATTTTTATTATTGTGACCTTACATTATTATTGTTATGTCAACTCTCATTATATTATGACCCCTTAGACTCCTATATATAGAAAGGAGGTATTGTCATTTGTATCATCCAAGAATTGTTCATTTGTGTAATGTAAAGGAGCTTGCACCCTCAAAGAGGCTGACTTCTAAGTTTTTCATATATATTTTTTATCTTTTTGTGAGTTGGTTTCATAACATTTTGTATCAGAGCTTTGGATTCTATGGTTTCGCTGCTCCAAATAGGTAGTCGTGGAGTTTTCACTATAACTTTTTTTCTGCGATGTTTCAGACACTAAAAACCAAACCAATTTGTGTTGAAATAGTTCTAAACCTTAAGTCTAGATTTCAGAGCTTTTTACGCTATATTTGTGGATATATTCTCTAAGGAAGTTGGCCTCTTTGCAGACTCCCGAATTACATTCCAAACAGGTGACCTCGGGAAAATAGTCATAACTTTTGTTTTCAGCGCATGATTGAAATTTCAGAAGAAGTTACAGAATGAGGATAGATTGTAGTTTCTTGTATACATTGTTTAGATCCAAAGGTCGAAATAGTGACACGTGGCACATCGTAGAAGTTTGCTCTACTAAACTAGTCTATAATTAGGTCACCGTGGGAGGTTTGGCATAACACTTTCTTAGAGAATCCAATTTGGATTAGACTAGTGGCATTGGAAAGAGGACGCAGAGGGCTACTCTAGGTCACGATTTTAAAACTGAAAGATCCGAAATTATAGAGTTATAGTCATTTCAAGGCTGAGCTCCTAAAATTAAGAAAAAGCGAGATAAGGAAGTTTGATGGCAAGGATTCGGTAAATTGGATAATACAAATGGAGAAATATTTTGATCTACATGGTCTACCACTGTTACAAAAGGTATGTACTCCATCTACATATTTAGAAGCGGATCAATTTTTATGATATAAAGGATTGTGTTCTCGTAAAGAACTTGTCACTTGGTCAATTTTCATTGAAGAAATGATAGCACATTATGAGGATACAAAGAGTAACACCTTCTTTAGCCAATTGATCAATCTCAAATGAAAGTGTTCAATGGAAGAGCACATTGAGGATTTTCAAAAATTGAATATAAGGGAAAATTATATTCTAGAGAAGCAAAGGATTGATGTCTCCATAGGTAGTTTAAAGGATAAGATTCAACATGAGGTTTGCATTTGGGAACATGACTTACTAGAGAAGACATTCATGTTAGCAAGAAAAATGGAAAGCAAAATTATGGAAACCAGGAAGCCTACCACTCACAACTATAAAGATGGAAGTGTTTTTGCCCCTAGCTTTCCACAACCTATAAGGTTGACACCACAATAATTGGAAGAAAAAATAGCAAAATGGCTGTGTTACAGTTGTGATAGCAAATACAGTAAAGGTCATAAGTGTGCTGAGAAGAAATTATTCTACATAGACTGTGAAGAGGAGGAAGAAAAGGATTAAGAAACATCAAAATAAGAGGATATACACCTAGAACCAACCCCAAGAAAGAAGAAATGAATCCAACCATATCTTGTAATGAATTGGCCGGAATTACCACTCCTCAAATTATCAGGCTAGAATGACACATCAAGAAGAAAAATGCTCAAGAAGTGAAAGATTACATTGAGCATCAAGAAATGAATCTGACCATATCTTGTAAAGCATTTGAAGGAATTACCATTCTTCAAACTCTAAAAATAGAAGGACATGTCAAGAAGAAAAAGGTTGAAGTAGTGAAAGATCACATTAAGCATCAATAACAAGCTCTCCAACTTTTAAAGGATAATGCCACTTTGGTGCAGAATCAAATGAAAGAACAGGGAGATCAACATCACAGTGAAAAATGTTTTAATATAGGCGATTGGGTATTTTTACGGCTACATCTCAAGCAAGCTATTTGTGAGAAGGAAATGTTGGCAATACTACATGCACCTAAGAAATGGTGACCTTTCCCAATGGGAAGACACTTCAAGGTAAAAATGGATCATGATAGCCTTATAGACTTTTTCGAACAAATATTATCTTTAGAAGAACAAAAAAATTGCATCACAAATATGTTGGGTTATGAATTTGACATCATCTATAGAAAAGGGAAGCAAAATTTTATTGCAGATGCACTCTCAAGAAAGGATGAGGATGTGGAAGCATTGTTTTCTGCTATTTCTATTATCCAACTAGATTGGATAAACGGAGTAAGGGATGAATGGAAGAAGGAGGAAGAAGTGTGGTCACTCATTCAAAATTTTCAAAAGGTCCCAATTCAAGCAATATTTGTAGAACTTGAAGAGGAAGAAAAAATCATATTCGAACCTGGAGCAGTCACAGAAACAAGAACCTGACAGCTACGAAATTGATCAATTTCAGAGTAACTCATCAAGTGGAAAAACTTACCTACTGAATATTCCATATGGGAGGACAATAATTTCATACAGAGGCATCAAGAACTACTCAAGAATTGGGGACAACACTTTTTGAAGGAGAGGGGCATGTTAGGCCCCTATACTACTAGTGTAACCCATTATATAACCTTTCCCTTTGCTAACATTAGTTAATATATGATTAATGTATAGAAGCTTATATCAGTGGCCTTTTCCTTTACAAATCATTCATAAAGGAGAAACCCTGAAAACATACCTTTTGCCTTTGTATAGCCTCTACACAGATATCGAGGTTACCTTTATTTCAATCGGGTATCAGCTCCTTCACGGCACACCACATATATGCCTCATCACCCCTTTCCCTCTGATATGCGACTATCAGAAGCGTTTGAATAACACTGAAGTCTTAAAAGACTCGGGAAACACATCTATCTCAATACATAGGAAACACACGGGAAACCCGCTCCGAACAAATAGATCAGATCTCAAATATTAGACATCGACACTTATAAATGTCGTCGGGTCTGTCTCTCAAAGCCTTTTTTCTCACTATTTCGTTGAACTCCGATAAGCGTTAGCTTCGATCTTCGATCACCGATCGATGTTTTACCACTATTGGCATATCAGCATATTCACTATCTAACGTCTTCCACTTGAAAACACCGATCCAATATGCCTTATGGACCCGATAGTGATATTGGTCACATTTGATACTGTTTCAGGTCCAGCTAACAAATCACATATTGCTCTTTCTTTTGGCCAAGGTTCATTCCTCCCTTTGGATGGTTTGCGATGCAACTTTCTCGTTCTGATTCGATCCCAACCGTTGATCTCCAATATCTAACAGTTCATATGCATCACTCTTCACTTCTCCGCTCATTCCTTTTACAAAGAATTTACACAGTTTTCTTTAGGTTTCTTCAAAGGTTCCACTGCTCAACTTCCTCTGATATTTTCTCTTCTATGAAATCTCCCTTGAGTATTTCTCCTAAGAGCTTCACTCTAATCTTCAACTAGATTCAATGATCCACTTATGATTTCTCTGAATCATTTTGTGCCTCTGTGTATCCTTTAGAATTTTGCCTGCAACCTTGTATAGAACCTACAAATTGACATGTAATGCATTCATAAATACTTGTTTCACACCATTACATAGTTAGAGAATAAACCTCTATATAATAAGTATAAACAAATGAAAACATTTGAGACTCTTTGTCTCTCGCAAGCCTAATCTTTGATATTATTGGTTGTTGATCATCATCTGGCCATAGGTTTACAAAAACAACTAAAAATCTAACTCTTTCTCTCTCTCTGTCTAACCTCTCCAACCTCTCTCTTTTTTCCTTTTTAATACATTATTAGCAATTTCTTTAGAGTTGAGGAATTGTTCCTCAGCTACTTTTTAGTTCCTCAACAGTTTCTTCAAACTAGTTCCTAACTAATCCTAACTTGATCTACTTGCCTAATTTAAAACTAATAATGGTTGAGTTAGATTTAATTATAAATGAACCACTAAATAGAGTTCCCTATCTAGGCTGGCTAAGAAATGAATATTATTTTACAAGAAATTTTACAATGGCCCCTTCTTGGCTAACGTTTAGACCTTTAGGTCTGACTAGATACTTCGAGCTCGACCTTTGAGAGCCAATGCTCCTGCATCAGTACTACATTATTGCAAACCTGAGCTAAGTTAAAGCTAGGTGTGATATTTGTTTAGTCAATTTACTATGTCATAAATTGCTACATTAATTATCGATCCAGGAGTCGTAAACTGATGAAGTGTGGTGCACTATATGTGTAAGGCAACCTCTTTCTTAGATTTTATTGTTTTCAATTTTTATTTTTTTTGGGGGATTTTATCTTCATTTATATCCTAATGTGAATGGAAATCCTATCCCTGAGTTTTAAGAATACTATAGAAGGCAAGTATGGATATATATTTTAAGGCAATTAAGTCCTTTGTAATGATTTCCAAAACTTAACACTTCAGAAGGTCTTAAAACATACTAGTAGTGAAAGTAGTACTTGAACAAGGATGGAAATATGCTACTATTAAAATCAAACAAATGATGAACTATTGATCATGAAATCACTAACTTTGCTGCTCATCTAATACAGCAAAATAAGTTAAGCTACTGCACTCAAACAAGCCAAAAACTGCAAACTAATAAAATTAAAATCAATTCACTTCATTTCTAGTCTAATAGCTCGCCAAGTAGTCTTTTCGGGGTTAAGCTATGGCTTTAGGAGATAACAAAAATAACATGAGGAATTGATATCTAATTACAGAAAAATAAAACTAAAATCAAATCACATCATTCATAGTCTTATAGCTCGCCAAGTAGTATTTTCTGGATTAATCTATGGCTTTAGGAGATAACGTCAATGATATGAGGAATTTGATATCTAACTGCAGAAAATAAAACTAAAATCAAATCTCATCATTCATAGTCTGATAGCTCGCCAAGTAGTATTTTCAGGGTTAAGCTACGACTTTAGGAGATAATGTCAATGATATGGGGAATTTGATATCTAAACCAACTAACAAAGCAAGTGAACAAGACTGAAATCAAAGCATAACTGAAATTAAAAAAAATAAGAAAAGTAAATTTAGGTGAGAGGCTAATCTCATGTCAGTAGTTATTGCAAAAAATGTATGAAAATGCCCGGGCCTAGTCTATCCTAAAACACACACTCATCAATGTTGGCAACAATACACAATGCTTGAAAAATGATGTACAAGAATGAAATGTTAACATCATAAGTAGTGAAATATACATAGGTGGATAAACTATGAAATATGTGCAATGGAAAAAAGGAGACAACACATAAAAACTTTACAGAAATAAGGAAACAAAAACTCAGCTAGCAGGGGCCCTCTGCACGGCCTTGGTCAACACATTATCAGTCTAGAATTACGCTCACATAGTCATATAAAACAAAGTCTGGCTATATTGCAAAACGGAGGAAGAATCCTCTCGTTACAACAGCAGGACCAGTTCACGGCACAGTACAAAGACTAACAACAAAATGACATAACAAATTAACTAGTTCTATGTGTGTGCAAACGCGTTATTTATAAGGGAAATTGCATCACTATTTTCTTATGAAACATCTTCGACTGAGGACACGTAAAAGGATAGCATCCGTAAGCTTAGCATGATGGTTTCCAAGATCATTCAATCTATCAAAAGTGGTTGTTGGATTTGTGTCATGGGGGCAACCTACAGTTGTCAAAATGAACCCATGGATCTAGGAATGGTTCCGGACCCTTCACGTGTTTGAAAACAGTGTCTTGTTTGTCGTAGAACTCTTCGTTTGACCACCGTTTGACCAAGGGCTTCCTCTGTGAATTTGGCTGAACCAATAAGACCTGATCCATGTCCAAGTCATTCTAAAACTGCCCGCATGCCTCGTTTTGCTTGATGACACCTAGAACCTAGAGATCAACAAAAATAGTTGTGGAAAGTTGCATCCGTTGTGGAAAGTGGCTGCATTCTGTAGCTAATGAGCAAAATCTAAGTCAAACAGCAAACACAAAAACATAGTTAGAAAACCACTCAAATTCTCTTTTAGAAACAATATCTAATGATGTTTGATAGCTTATGAGGTACTAGTGAGGGGAAAAAGTCTAGGAAATTGTGTAGGAGAGATGTAACTTCAGGGCTCAACATACCCCCACTATGAAGATGTTGCATGTCCCCATGCAAACAAAACTTTCACCATCCTCCCTTCAGTTCATGTGTTCTAAGACCTCTGCTAACACATCCAACCTTCTTCTCTTCTTTCTTGGCACCACTATCATCCTAGGCTTTCTCATGAGGCACCTGAATTTGAGGTTGATAAGAGCTCTGCTCAACCTCCTGCTCTTTTTCTTCATTTTCCTATTCTTCTTCTACCAAATCCCAAGATGCAACATAGTGTTGTCATGAATAATTTTATCCAACCTGCTTTGTTCCTTCAATGTTTCATTTTCTCTTTTGATGTGTCTATTCAAGACCTCCAGTTCAAAAACTTCTTGTTTTAGTGATTGGATTAGAGCTTCGTGTGCTATATTAGGTTGGGTAGATGAAGTGCTTGGATCTGTGGTAGTCTTCTCCAATGACTTGGCATAATCATACATTTCTTGCTGGTTTGGGTCTATCTCAGGTGCAGTCTTTCCTGGGCTGACCCCAAAATACGGTTGAAAAGGACTGATCTCAACATCTGGAGGACTAGTCTCAATATTTGGTTGAGAATGTGGTGGTCTACATCAAGGATATATTGCTAGAAACTGTTATTTTATTTCTTCTCCTAAGTCAATGAAGTGGGCCCCTTTTGTTTGTACTTTCCTTAGTTTTCCTTTAAGTCTGGAGCTTCTCCTTAGATTCTGTGCATTGGGGCCTTCTTTCTCCACACTTTGTGTTTTTCTTTCCCTTTTCTCTTTGCTGCAGCTGATTGTTCCCTAAGGTAGATTAGTCTTTTAGAGAGAGTTTGATCTTCCGCTAAGGAAGGTTCTGGGGTTTCATAGGCAGTTTCATCATTTCTTTTGCCTTTTTGTCCCCCTTGCTTCCTACTCTCAGTTTTTTCCTTCCTACCTTTAGACAACTTCTCTTTCTTACCAATGTCTTTAGCTATGTTAGTAGGAGTGTCCTGAATATTCACACTTGTTTTCTTTCTCCTACTCTTCCTTGCTCAGCTACTTTCAGTAGTTTCAGGGGGGTCCTAAAAGAAGTTTCGAATAAAAAACTGTTCCCAGGTATCTTTTCTTTCCTTCAACTGTTTTTCAATTAAAATTTTGACAAGGCCGTGATGGTACAGGTGGGGCTCTATGTCATCCAAGTTCTTTTGTACAGTTGTGCACATTTTTTTTACGCTATTCAACAGAAAATAGGGCAAATTGATAGTTTGATTTTCTAGAAAATTCATTAACGGTCGAGTGTGGTATGTGTACATGGACCCAAAGTATCCTTCACATGTAATAAACTTCTAGATTATCAATAATAAACTAGTCCACTTTTACTCTAGAGCAGAAACATGGATTCCATGTTTGAAGACAGTGATATCCATACCTGGGTTACGCAGCATAATCCTCCAGGCCTTCTCATCAAAATTTTTGTTTTTGAACCACCGTCCACTTCCTGTGGGAGTTCCGTTGTTGTTGCAATAGATTCCTCCGTGACTGAGAATTTAAGTTCTCCAACCTCAACTTCCATGCCATCAAAAGACCTTGCAAACGTCTTTGTAACTTCTTTGTTGTGCCCTCTGAATTTCCGAATGAGCTGAAACCACCGTGCCTTCTTTAATACATTTTTCAATTGTGGGTAACACTCCATGAAGTTAGTCCCATCCGGCTCTGTTCACACCAGTAGGCCCATTCCCTCCTCTACCTTAAAAATACATTTGTGACTGTTGGACTGTGAGTAATGGGCTAATGGAGGTGAAATGGTTGTGTTAGCAGGAGATGGAGAAGGACTGTGAAGAAAAACCAGTAGTTGTAAGCAAAAGAACAGATAATAGGTAATGAGAATGAGTTCATGGAGTGGAGTGGAGGCTAATGTGATTAGGCCAGGAATAACAAACGCAACTTCAATGGAATAGCATGGAAATAGAGTGAGCCCAACAGAGCCTTGAACTAGATGGCTGCAAAATAGACGTTAGCATGCTCAAAAAATGGCTACATAATTTGTGCAGCCGGAAAGAGCCATGATCAAATTGATTATGTCCCCATAATGACCCAATTCAACAGGTGGAATGTCAAAGTACATTTAAGCACGAGTTAAATTTGGAGACGGATCATGAGGCCATTAAAAATTAATGCAAGGTTCGTGGTGGAATTATGTAAAGGCTATGGAGTGGTTATGAAAGCTATCAAAGCGAATCATTACATATAATGGACCCGGTGGTTTCATAACTTTATAAAATTGTGCTTTAAAATGCTATTTGAAATGAACTTTTCTCATACCTTAGAACTTTTACCACTTTCGTCCATTGACCTTTGATTTGGCTGCTTCCTGTTGATTCTTTTAGGTGCTTTATATCCTCAAAATATTTCCTTTGTCATACCTACATTTGGTTCTTATTATTATTTGGCTAACATCTTACTGTCAATGTTGAATAACAGAGTGTTAGCTGCCAAATAAACAATCAGCTGCGGAATCAATTTTTAGCTGTGGAAACAAGATTCAGCTACGGAAACTGACATAGTGAACATATGACTAAATGGAGGTGGATGAATGATGACTGAGTGAATGAAAACTGGTCATGAAAGGACTTTTATTGGTGGAATCAAATGAGTTGAAGTGAGGTGAAGTGAAATGAAGCGAAATGGAGTGAGATGAAGTGAAGTGACATGAAACTATGAATTGAGAGAGAGACTTTTTTTTTTGGAAAATATAGGGTGTCAGAAGGTTCTAATTTTTGCTCTATATTTTCTGTATAAGACTGCTAATCAGTGATTGGTTTTCAGGCTTATACAAAGTTTTTCTTTTTTAATTTTTTAATCTTTTTAACTTTAATTTTTATTTTTAAGAAACAGAAAAAGAACAAGGACTAGGCTGGTGGAGAAGAATGATTCTTCTTCACCAGCCTTATTGTAGAATTATCCTGAAAGATTTTGACAAATTCCTCCTTTGAGAGTAGCTTATGATAGATATTTAATCTTTACCATGCACAATAAGAGGAGTTTATTATTCATCTATGGTTTTGATCCTTACCGCTCCATTGCTAAAGACTTTGTCGATCTTAGATGGCCCAAGCCAATGAGTCTGAAATTTACCTTTCAAATCTTTGAACTTGGAATCAAATAGCAATACCCAATCTCCTTCTTGAAACTTTTTCTCTTTCATGTATTTGGCATGACACTTAGCTCTTTGATATTGAACTAGATCATTTCTTAGGATTGCTTCTTGTCTGATCTCATCTAGTTCATTCAACTGCTCCATTCTGATAGATTCATTCCCAACTGCACTGCCATCTTGAAATTTTTAACATGGAACTCACTGGAGAGTAGGACTTTTTTCCCATAAACAAGCTCATAGGGAGAATGTTGTGTTGTATTCGTCCATGTAGTTCTGTAGGCCCATAAGGCTTTAGGAAGCCTTTCTACCCAATCTCTTCTTTGTAGATGAATAGTCTTGGTAATGATGCCTTCAATAACTTTGTTTGTAGACTCCACTTGACCATTTGCTTGCGAATGGTAAGGAGTAGATTTTTTGTGCTTAACCTTGTATTCTTCCATCAACTTCTCCACCAGTTTGGATGTGAATTGACCTCCTTGATTTGTCAAAATTTCTTTTGGAACACCAAAGCGAGTAAAAATATCCTCGTAAAGAAAACTAACAACTGAATGCTCAGTAGCAAAAAATAATGCTTTGGCCTCTACCCATTCAGTGACATAATCAGTGCAAACCAATATATACTTTCTTTGTCTAGATGCTGGGTTAGTAGATCCAATGAAGTCTAAAGCCCATTTTCAAAGGGTTCGATGAGTACCTGTCACTGCAATGGAATTTCATTTGAGAGGGTAGTTTTTCCTACTCTTTGGCTAATGTCGCACCTTTTGACATATTGTTTTGCATCTTTGAAGAGCGATGGCCAATAATATCCTAAAGAGAGGATTTTATATATTTTCCTTTTGTCAGCAAAGTGTCTGCCACATGGTTCATCATGACAAGCTTTGAGAATATCAGGCATTTCATCTTCCCTAACACATCTTCTGATCACAAGATCTGGCCCTGTTTTAAACAATTCGTTAGAAATCCATGAATCTTTTGAACTCTCCTGAATAATCTTTCTTTCTTCACCAAGAAATATATGTGGAAGTAGTTTCCCTGTAACCAAAGAATTAGTTATATCTGCATACCAAGGGGTCTTAGTAGTTACTGAAAATAAATATTCATCAGGAAACTTGTCCTCTACAGGAGAATCTTCTTTAGTATTCTAAATCCTAGACAAGAAATCAGCTACTGTTTTGTTTCCTTGGTCTATCTAACACAATAATATTGAATTCTTGTAAAATTAGGAGCCACCTTGTAACTCTGCCATTAGTAATGGGTTTGTTCATTAGATATCTAATTGCAGAATAATTAGTATGAATAAAATTTTCATAGCCTGTTATATAATGTCTGAACTTATTGATTGCATGAACAACAACTAAGAACTGTTTTTCAGTCACAGTATAGTTCAACTCAGTAGGAGTTAAATTTTTACTGGTATAGTAAATGGCATAAGGAACTAAATCTTTTTGTCATAACACAGCTCCTAGAGTTGTATTTGAAGCATCTGTAGAAATATGGAAAGGTAGTTTCCAAATTGGTCCTCTTAAGATAGGCGCTTCAGATATTCTTGTTTTCAAAGTTTCAAATGTTGATTGGCAATCAGGACCCCATTTGAATTCACAGTCTTTTGTAACCAGTTTGAAGAGTGGAGATGCTATTTTGGTGATGTTTTCTATAAATCTTCTATAATATCCAGTAAATCCCAAAAAACTTCTAACATATTTTTGACAATTTGGAATAGGTAACTTGCAGATGACTTCAACTTTTGATCTATCAACTTTAATCCCATCCCCTGAAATATGATGTCCTAAAATAATACCATCACTAAACATCATAAACTATTTTTCATGGATTAATGAAAGGTTTGTTTCTTTACATCTTATAAGAACTTTTTACAAATTTTCTAATGCTTCTTCAAACGAATCACCATAAACTATAAAATCATCCATATATACCTCTACACAATCGTGGATTAGATCAGAAAAATTCCTAGTAAGACTCTTTGGAATGTTACAGGTGCATTACATAATCCAAAAGGAAGAAATCGATAAGCAAAAGCTCCCCATGGACAGGTAAATGTGGTATTATCCTGATCTTTAGGTGCTACCTGAATTTGATTATAACCATTAAAACCATCCAAAAATGAAAACTACTTTTTTCCTGCTAATGTATGTAATACTTGATCGATAAAGGGAAAAGGAAAGTGATCCTTCAAAGTTGCTTTATTCAATTCGCTGTAATCAATGCATGCCCTCCATTTACCATTATTTTTAGATACTATAACGAAACGAGAAACCAATCAGCTATCTGAAATTGGATAAATGAAGTTTATATTGAGTAGTTTTCGGAGCTCTTCTTTCACTATCTCCCTAAGATTTGGATTCGTCCTTCTCTGAGGTTGTCTGATTGGTATATTGATTTCCTCGATATAGATATGATGGATGAAAGTCTTAGGGTCAATACCTTTCATATCACGATACTCCCATGCAAATGTAGTAGAATGTTTTTGCAAGATTTTGGTTAGTTCTTCTTGTTGTGACTTTTCCAAATTTTTGTTGATATTCAGTGTTTTACCTGGAAAAATCTCAATGGTAGAACTATTGAACTTTTCCATGGAGTAAAGAGACATTTCTCTGGATGATAAATACTCAATATCAGAATCTAACTGAAACTGTGTGTGGTCATATTCTGAAGATGTTTCAAAATTTTCTAATGTGTTTAGAATTCGACTATCTTCACTAATTTCAGAAATAGTAAAGACATGTTGTATAATGTCTTCATCATCGACCCATTCATTGTATTCTAGTTCTGTAATTACTTTTGTTGGACGATACAAATTGAATTTCTTTGTCGAACTACCATCAGAAATGTACATATCCCCAGATCTACAACTAATGAAAGCATCAGCTATGGCTAGCCAAGGTCTTTCTAAGATGAGGTGGTGCCCTCCTAAATTACTCTTGGGAGTCAAAATAATAAAATCTACTGGATATTCCCAAGAATCTAAGGAGACTGAAATATCTTCAAATACACCATCTAGTTTTATTGATCTATATGCAAGTTGTAGTAAGGTGGGTGTAAAAAGAAGATTAGGAAGTTTAAGTTGTTCCATAGTCTGTCTACTCATAATGTTTAGAGTAGCCCCTAAGTCAATCAAAGTATTTGGAATTTCTATCCCATTTATATGTGTCTTGACAATTGGACTACCTCGATCCACATATTTCTGCATGGTAATTTTTCCCATCATGATATCTGCAATTTTTCCTACCAGGCGGATTCTTCTTGTATCTCTTGGTTTCCTTCCTCGTCTTTTGAGACTCAACCCCTTTATTGATTTTGCTAGAATAGGAATCTCTCTAATGGCTTGTAGTAAGGGGATCTTGATACAGACATTCTATAATTCATCTAGAAAATCATAGTCAGGCAACAAGATTTGTTTTTCCACCCCTTTGTCAATTTGTAATCTTTCAAGGAAAGGAGGTGTGGATGAAGATGCAGGTTGCTCAACTATAGGAGTTGTGGGGGTTACTCTTTGTCTTTTTCTTTTTGAATGATTGGGTTTTGAAGAGATGCTTCCTCAGAACCTTTATTGACTTTAAGTGAATCCTCCTCAGAGGTATATTATCTTGAACATCTATAGAAGGTTTTTCTAAAACTCTACCAGATATGAGTTGAACATCATTAAGAGGAACAATCATATAGGTAGGAAATTGTTGTCCTTCTACCATGTAAGCATTTTGAGGATTTTTAATGTTAGGATTTGGCAATGGCTGAGCTAGTAGTTCATTTTTCTTTTGTTGAAATGGAAGAAAGAGTGGAGAATTTGGATTTTGTTGAGATGGTCGTTGTTATGGAAATGGCAATGAAAGTTGTGGCTTTTGATTTGGAAGTTGTGGATTTTATTTATTTTGAAAAGATGGAGGATATTGATAAAATTGAGCAAATCTCCCATAAGGATTTTTCATCCCCTGTGCCCATGATTGATATGGATTTTGAGGTTGGGGACAAGGCTGTTGCCAAGAATTCCAATTCGCCGGGGGCTGAAAGTTCATAGAGTTGTTAAATCCTTGATTTTGTTGCCCGTACCAAGGTCTTCTTGAAACAAAGCAAAGCGACTCCACTGCATTTGGATCTTCTTGAAAGACAGCTTTGAGCCCAAGGATTGAAGGACAATCCTTGGTCTCATGACTTTGTGAGAAAATCATGCATGTTTCTACAACTTTTGTATCCAAGGGGCATTCACTTAGAGCATGTTTCTTCCTACATTTTGGACAAAAGATGGCCAAGGCATCAGCTTCTGTTTTCTGCTTATTTTGTATTTTAAGGGTGTCTAGTTGTTCACTAAGGCTCCCTATAATATCAGTTTTAAAATCATCGAAGATACTACCAATCTTTGCCCTACTTACTGATCCAGTTGCATATTTGTTTTCTCTAATAAGAGAAGGATCTTTAGGCCCTTTTCCTATTTTAGATTTTCCCCTCGAGAGATGGACACATAGTTCTGTTATGTCACGAAGTGGAAGTTGAGAAATGTCTCCCTTCCCCATCATGCTTAAAATATCTATCCATTCATCTCTAATGGATTTCAATAGAAGGGATTTCAATGTTTCCTCATCTAAATTACCAGTTTTTGCTCTCTTTAAGTTGTATTGAAATCTTTCAAGTAAATCCTCCAAGTTTTCATCTTCTTTTTGCATCATTTTGAATACCTCATCCTTATGATTGGTGGGCATACAATAGTCTAGGTATCTATCAAATTTTTTTTGTTTCATATCATTCCAAGTCCTAATATATTGGGTGACTAATCCCATGAACCATTTCAAAGCATATCCCTTCAATGTTGAAGGAAACAGTTTGAGTTTTTGAGTGTCTTCCATGTAGTCATAGGTTCGACACAAGACTTCAAACTCAAATAGAAATGTTTCAGGATCCTCACGTCCCAACCCATAAATGTTTGGGAGGACAGATGGTGAAATTTTTTTCATTGTTGTTTGAGTTTCCTCATCAGCTATAGGGAATACAAGTGAGTTATCTCCTTCACTATTTCCTCCATTATTACCTCTACCTCCACCATTGTTGCCTCCATCATTCCTCGTCCTCTACCTCTACCCCCTCCTCCAAGTCCATCTACTACTTCGTCTGTCATGATAGTTTCCATAGAGTCTTTTGGTTCTTCTATCAATGGTAGAAAAGAGAGAGTTTCTCCCTTTCCCTCTTCTTTAGGTGATTCTACTTCTTTTATTACAATATGTTCCCCTGTAGAAGTGAAGAAAGGTTCTTCTTCTACATCATATTTAGTAGATAGTGTGGGAGAATCTTCTAATTTATTTGTTTCTCCTTGAATTCCAGGAATCCTAAGGGTGGGAGTAGATGGAGGTGAATCTTGTCTATTCTTTCAAGTAGCTAGAGTTATGAAAATAAAACTCTTGGCCCTAGCTATAAACCTTCCCCTAGAATCTCTTGCTCTATGCATGTCATTTTTTATTTTTTTCTTTCAAGTTGGGATAATAACTCTCTTTTTGATCTTCTAGATCACACTAAGTGTAAGAAGAGAGTATAATCAAGAAATTATTGAACTGATAACTCTTTTTTCTAATCCTCCAGATCACACTAGGTGCAAGAGGAGAGCATACTTCAAGAAGTTATCAATTTTTCCCTTCTTTTCATTTTTTTTTATGTAAGAGATTGGCTACCTAGTTACACTTCCCCGACAACGGCGCCAAAATTTTTAGTCAATTTAGTATGTCCTAAATTGATACATTAATTAGTGACCTGGGAGTCATAAACTGATGAAGTGTGGCCCATTATATGTGCAAGACAACCTATTTCTTACCTTTTATTGTTTTCAATTTTTATTTTATTTTGGGGTTTTTATCTTCGTTTATCTCCTAATGTGAATGGAAATCCTATCCCTGAGTTTTAAGAATACTCTAGAAGGCAAGTATGGATATAGATTTTAAGGCAGTTATGTCCTCTGTAATGATTTCCAAAACATAACACTCCAGAAGATCTTAAAACATACTAGTAGCGGAAGTAGTATTTGAACAAGAATAGAAATATGCTACTATTAGAATCAAACAAATGATGAACTACTGATCATGAAATCACTAACTCTGATGCTCATTTAAATACAGAAAAAGAAGTTAAGCTACTGCACTGAAACAAGTCAAAAACATCAAACTAATAAAAGTAAAATCAATTCGCTTCATTTATAGTCTAATAGCTCGCCAAGTAGTATTTTCGGGGTTAATCTATGGCTTTAGGAGATAACGTTAATAACATGAGGAATTGATATCTAATTGCAGAAAAATAAAACTAAAATCAAATCACATCATTGATAGTCCGATAGATCGCTAAGTAGTCTTTTCTGGGTTAAGCTATGGCTTTAGGAGATAATGTCAATGATATGTGGAATTTGATATCTAATTGCAGAAAATAAAATTAAAATCAAATCTCATCATTCATAGTCCGATAGCTCGCCAAGTAGTCTTTTCGGGGTTAAGATATGGCTTTAGGAGATAACTTCAATGATATGAGCAATTTGATATCTAAACCAACTATCAAAGCAAGTGAATAAGGCTGAAATCAAAGCATAACTAAAATTAAAAAAACTAAGAAAAGCAAACTCAGTAGAGTGGCTAATCTCATGTCACTAGTTATTGCAAAAAATTGTATGAAAATGCCCGGGCCTAGTCTATCCTGAAACACACACTCATTAGTGTTAGAAACAATATACAATGCTTGAAAAATCATGTACAAGAATTAAATGTTAACATCATAGCTAGTGAAATATACACAGGTGGATAAACTATGGAATATGTGCAATGGAAATAAGGAGATGACACATAATTTTTTTTACAGAAATAAGGAAACGAAACCTCATCCAGCAGGGGCCCTGTGCACGGCCTTGGTAAACACGCTATCAGTCTAAAATTGCACTCACACAGTCATATAAAACAGAGTCTGGTTATATTGCAAAATAGAGGAAGAATCCTCTCATTACAATAGCAGGACCAGTTCAAGGCACAGTTCAAAGACTAACAACAAAACAACATCATAAATTAACTACTTCTATGCGTGTGCAAACACGTTATTTATAAGGGAAATTTCATAATTGTTTTCCTATGAAACATCTTCAACTGAGAACACGTAAAACGACAACATCCGTAAGCTTAGCATGATGGTTGCCAAGATCATTCAATCTATCAAAAGTGGCTGTTGGATTTGCATCGTGGGGGCAGTCTACAACTGTCAAAATGAACCCATGGATCTAGGAATGGTTTCATACCCTTCACATGTTTGAAAACAAAGTCTTGTTTGCCATAGAACTCTTCGTTTGACCACCGTTTGACCAAGGGCTTCCTCTGCAAATTTGGCTTAACTAATAGGACCTGATCCATGTCCAAGTCATTCTAAAATTGCCTGCATGCCTCGTTTTGCTTGATGACACCTGGAACCTAGAGATCAACAAAAACAACTGCGGAAAGTGGCTGTATTTTGCAGCTAATGAGAAAATAGAAAAACATAGTTAGAAAACCACTCAAATTCTCTTTTGGAATCAATATGTAATGATGTTTGATAGCTTATGAGTTACTAGTGAGGGGAAAAAGTCTAGTAAAGTGTGTAGGAGAGATGTAATTTCAGGGCTCAACAATATCCTCCCTTGTGTGTTAAATGTTGTAAACCTAAGTTGTGGAAAGCTAGGTTTGATACCCTCCTTTGTGGGTTAAACTATTCTACACCTAATATGAGGAAAGCAAGGTGATATGTAATATGAAAAGAAAATGTATTATTAAACAAATTAATAAAATAAATCACTTGGAGGGTGGAGCACCAAGAGAGCAGAGATGCTTGCCAAATCCCATGAGGAATTGGATAGAGATGAATCTTTCATGATAATATTCTAGATGGGATTCTAGATAAGCTTGTATGGATTGGATATCCATCAGATAGACAGGAGATGAATATCCAATAGACATAAAAGCTTTGTGGGAGATAAAGGCAAGCTTTTATGTGGAAAAGCATCATGGGAGATAAAGATGAGCTTTTCGGGATAAGACCTAGGCAAATGGAAAAACCCATAAAGTGGGATGCCACTAATGGTAAATAAATCATGAAATAGGGTGTTAAATACTCAGGTCATCAATCAATTGAGGACAGTTGATCCTTGGCATGATCTTCGGATCAGGGGAATAAGAGGTGATTCATGGCTGGGTGATGGTGCTCCCCCTTCCAAATGAGATTTAATTGGTGTTATTTGCGTGAAATGGTTGTATGTTGAATCTTACTCTCTCTATGTCTCAGTTATGGTTTCGAGTTTGTTTATGAGAATATTTTCACCAGTTTCTATTATTGTTCAAGTTTTTCGTTGAAATGATTAACCCATGAAGCTTAGTTATATAGATAAGGTATTATCTGTGTCTTATGTATGTGAACATTAATGTGTATGAGAAATGGTGGTACCATGGTAATTAGTTGTCAGTATTGGTGTCACCTCTTTATATTTTTCATGATCCAGTTGCATGTGGCTTCTAGTGTGAAGTTATTAGTAGAAGTACATTAAATGAATCAACACTTTTAGTACCCATGCAGGGTAGGATAATGAACACACTTAGATTACCTGTGCTAATGTGTTACTATGAATGTGACTCTAGTATTATACATATGACATATTTTACATCTAAGAATAGAGTTAATAGTGGAAGAAATGTGGGTTATGGTGAGACTATTTATGAATATGTGAGACGACTATGGATTCTATGGATTATCTAACTGATCGTATTACATCCACTACAGAGATATGGTATGCTCATAATTCTCTAAATTAATATATGTTTATGAAAACTCACCAATTGAGGAATGTGTAACTTATTTCAAGATTAATGGGTTAAGTACTTGTATTGCATGTATAACTAGTATGCATGGGAATGAAAGACTAGTCAAAAACACTACCATGATCATGAAATTAATGTCCATTAGTGTTGGCGAAGATTTACCGATATATGTTGATAGGATTCCTACCATCATAAGTTCAGTGGTTGACACATGCGTCCGAGATGTTAATGAATCTAAGGTTCTACACAAGAGAACCAGGAAAACAATTAATGAGAAAAATGTACTATGGCCTAGCTGTAATATGGACAAGGTGATTTTAGAAGACAAGATCTGTAAGGAGGGGTAAAGCTTTAACTGTGAATGAATCCAAAATTTTAAATTTATGGACCTTGGAGGCTAAATTCTTGGGTAGGCTAAGGAGGTTTGTTACAATTCCTTATGGCAATTTTTCAATTTACATCTTCTAATGATCGGGCAATAAAAATTGTAGATTTACTTATTGCTAGTTGATCATTGGAATCCTGTATTCAAATATAGCCATATTTTCTCTTCTCTACTAGATAGAAATTGTTATTTGTTTAGTTCAAATTCTGCATGTATAGATACTCTGGAAAATACCAAAAAACTTGCTTCAATAGTAAGAAAAATTGAAAATATTTTTGAAGTTTCTATTTAGATCTTTAGCCAAAACTTATCTGTTCAATTTTTGTTTTCAATACAACTTACGATTTTAAGTATTATGATATTATGTGTTTTGTTATGATAATTTAAATCCTTTAATTGATTCTAATTTGATTGGTTAAATATGCATGAGATGTGGCTATGGGTACATTCGTAATGTCTAAACATTGGAACACATGTTTGATGAATATAGTCTCAAGAAAATATCTTTTGTTTATGTATTCCAAATAAATATGTTAACATCAAGTAGTTCTTTCCCCTATATTTCAAAATCTTTTCCCTCTATATGTACATATTCATCTGGTTTTAATAAGTTTATAATATATGCTTGCTAATCATTGATACATTGCTCTTGTTCAATGTTTCTAGAATTCATGTGTTGTTCTAAGAAATTGGTAGTTCTATTGTCATTGAAAATATAAAAATTCTAAAAATTTTGTGCAATTGTTTTTCTCATATTAAAAATATCAGAACATGGTGCAAGTGTTCAAACAAACTCAAACACAGAGTCGTAGTAGTCATTGATATTTTGTCCACATATCAAGTGGCCTTGTTCAAATAATATCTTCTCAATCAACAAGATGTCATAGTGTCCAAGTGAAAATTGGTATGGAAAAATTTATGTGCCAATTTCTTTATCGATTAAATCTATAATATCTATTTTTTTATGTAACACAAGTAGCTCAAAATTTCCACATGCACAATTTTGTTTATGATGCAAAATATTATATTCATAGTCATCAATGTCTCTATTGAACTAGAGATATTAATTTAATTTTCGTTTAAGATAGGCAAAGACAACTTTGTTACAGGGGGCTATACAACCATACGAAATGGAAAAGATATATAATTGGAACTTTGATTGGTGAAACACTGGCTTCTTGCAAGAGAATGTTTTCCACTTGTCAACAATTCCTTATGTAAATTAGATGCGAGCATAACAATACTTGTATTCATAATTGTCCCTTGATCCCTTTTCACATTGGTAATTCTTGTAATATACCAGACTCATTTATTTATTGTTCTATATTGTATCATTAAATATGGAACAATGAAGTTACTATTATTTTTAGCACTACTGTACAAGTTTCCTCATCAAGGTACATTCCATTAGTTTTTGTTGTACTATTGTTTCTTTTAATTTATGTGTGTCATTATGTAAATGAAAATTGTTATTCATATGATTTGAAGCACAACATGACAACAAATTCCATGTTGAACCTACGTTCAATGCTGCGTGTGCCTCTAGAAGCGTAGTAGAAAAGTTATTATACACAGAACTAGCACAAGGAAGTGGAACAATACTTGCACATTTCGTCAAAAACCTTCTTCTTCATTTATTATGTTCTTGTATTCCTCTGTTTCAAGTATTTAGCTCTAAATACAATTTCAACTAGAGAACTCATAGTTATCTTGTTCTTGTTCTAACAAAATATATCTTTTTAAAATGTATGTTTGTTTTTCAGTTGGAGTAGTGTTAACGCATATGATTTTTTTAAAAGTTGAATACAAAGGAAATGACAAAGAAATGTGGACTATTTCTCAAATTGAAATTTTTTACATATTTAAGAATGAGTTTCCAAGTTTCTGAATTCTCTAAATTTTGTTGTCTCCACAAGATATGAAATTTTCTCAACTTTATTTGAATATAGTTGTCATAGGGCAATCCTTTTTTTTGTCATATAAGAGCTACAATTTGTTGCTACAACACATGAATGTAAACTAAATTGAGAATGCATGCTTTCTTCCCACACTATGTTCTTATATTCATCTATATAAGGTATTTAGTTCTGAATACAACTCCAACTAAACAATTATTCCTTTTTAGCGTTATTCAAAACAAATGAAAAAGATGTAGAAATTTATTGCTAAGTATGCATCTAGACATAAATAGACAGAAAATGTTGGACTTCAAAATCAGTTACTAAAATTCTAGAAATACTTTATAGTGTCACATAACATATCCACTCATGAAATAAATAATTGACGTGAGAGTCAATAAAATAATTGGAACTATGGACATAATATAGTATTTTCATAGCCTGCTAGACAGAGCTAAGTCTAGTCCTCTTTGTTTGTTTGTTCTCTAATTTTTTTATATGAAACATATAATTTGAAAACACATCGAATAATTTTCATTCCTTTTTTCATGTTTACAAGAAACATTTTTCTTTTCTACATAAAAAAATGAATAAAAACAAAATCATTAAACCAAATATTTTATTTTTTGAAGACTTAATTCGGAGGTCGTATCCAAAATTATTTCCTAAAAAAAAAATATAGCCTCCTCACTACCCGACCTTCTGACCACCCGACTAAAAAGTCAGGGTAACTATGTTTTTTTTTTATAAATAATCCACCTGACCTCCCAACTTCCAGACCTCAACATTTCTTGACTTTCAAACTATGTGACCCAATCAAACCACACAACTAAGGTAGAGTATAGTTTGCGATAAAATAAATGAACCATAAAATAAAGGCCCATGACCATATGAATAACCCAATTTAAAAAACAAAAACAATTCGCTTATAGTCTCAATAGTAATTTTCAACTTTTTGGTAAATCAAGTTTTAAAAAATATAGTTTACACTTTGGGAAACATCTTGAAGGATTGAATGAGAGAGATCATGGTCTATATTTTCCTTAGAGGCAAATTCATTCTATATTTTATCTCATACAGAAAATCCATTTACATTCTCTCCTTTCTTGCTCACAGAGAATAGTGATCGCCAATTTCATATTTCCACACAAAACTATACCTTGGGGCCGCTGATACAATGGATAGATGAGTGGTCAATGCATACCCATCCATTACTTCATCATGTCATGTTCCTTACCACTCCAGACTTCCCAACCTATTAACAATCCACTCAACTTCAAATTTTTAACTTGCCCTCCCTCCGAACACCCGACCCCAGACTTCGAAATCCATTAGTACGACATATTTCCCATGTGTCCTTGCATGAAAAACACAGGTAAACCTTCTGACCTCCATCTAAGCGGATTTCAATGCCACTCTTCTTATGCTATTATGCAACTATTACGGTGTCCTACGAAATCTTCGTTATTATCCTTGTTGCTTGGACCCTACACATAATCTACGTCTAATGCCCAGTTATACAATAGGAGAATACCATTGTCCCAATCAAAATCTTTCCCACCTACAAGCCTCACTACAACATGATAAGCCTTATCTAATTCTTTTTATAAATTCAAAATTTTACCCCTTTGCTCCACATTAGACACCCTTTCTTATTATTGAAGAATGGTTGTGTCATGGCATTTTGGCTCTGTACCACACAAAGCCTTCACTCGTTATTTATGTACTCTCTCCAAAGAAAGCTCTTCTGTTACATGAAACTCCTCAATATAATCCTCTCAAATATTTTCACATATCCATTCTACTTCCAGATTTAAATCAACATCTCTCCACTCTATCGAGGTCATACTAAGACTTTCCACAATGTTACCCCCTCTAAGCTTAGATGATAGTTATATTTAGGAATAACTATCCCATGACGCTTCTCTACCTTTAAGTAAGGAATTCCTTGCATGGTGACATAGACACTCCTGCAACTCTTATCTGATAGAAGCCTAGCAGTGCATTTGAGCTGGATCCAACCTAACCTACCATATGCCAAGTATTCTAGAATGGTAGAGTGCTCATGGATCGTGGGAGCATTTGGCTATTGATAGGGGCTTGTGATCCTCATTGCCAAACTCCCTGTGGCAGGAACGAAGGCTTGTGCAAAACAAAGGTTAAAGTGTATGGATGTCCCCAACAAGACATGATGGGCCGATGAACATTCTCTTGATATTTCCCATATTTTTCGCATGTCAACACAATTCCTTGTAAACAAATATTCCGATGTACACATTGAATGACTTTGTCAAACAGAGCATCATTGTCATAAATGTATACATTAATACAAAGGGTCTCAAAACCCAATTACTCTAAATGATCATGTCTTTCAATTGAAATAGATCATTTACATCCTTAACTTTAGTTATTAATCTATTTATAATACCATTAAGCATTTAGGAAACACTATTAAGGGACTCTTCTCTACTCTGACCTTTAGACACTTTATAATTACTATTGTTTACTATATTAACTTATTTAATTTTTCATACAAGCATTAGATACATGTGCCCATGCATAATCATAACTACAATCAATATATAAATTAGGAAAATATCCCTTCATAGTTTCTTCACAGATATATACAAAACTTCACATATTGCAATTGTTACTTATTCATTTCTATTAGAATGACAATGCAACATAAACCTTTAATTACAGATAATAACCATACTATATTGATCTTCTTTCTCTATAGTGAAATTGAATCTAGCCTTCTTTTCGCGTCCTTTTTTCGAATTTCCTACCTTTCTTTCGGGGCAAGCTCCATGTCCCTCCATAAGCATTGCATTATTATTATTGAAATCCCTACATAAATGTTGTCCTCTTCTTCTTCTTTTTACTATTCAAAACAAGAATATGTCTGACTACTTTCCTCAAACCATTTATTTTCATGAACCATCCCCTTTACTTCATGGATGAGTTAGCCCTTAATGCCTATTGCCAAGTTCAGGTCTCTTCTTTGCACAATAAAATGTATCATCCCTAACAGGACTTCTCCATCCCTAGCTCTAGAATCCATGTCCTCAGAGTCAATCCCATTTTTTCTGTTATTCAAAACATTACAACATCATTGGTATCCTAAATTTCCCTATTTTCTACCACATCTCTGTCAATATCAACCTCTGTTTTACCTTAATAGAAGACCCTTCTTCCCTACACTAGTACAAGATGGTTACCCTTTTCCTACACTTTCTCATAGTTTACATTAAGATTTTGTATAATAGTCTATTAATCTTTATATGTAGATTTCATGTTATTTACATACTCTTTCAACTCATAATGATTTCCTAGAAGTAATCATGGAACGTAGTGTTAATAACGTATGAGTTGACTAGTGCAGGAGGATTCTTGTACTGCCACTGTTCGAGATTCTGAGAGCTATATTCCATGAGGATAGATCTTGATCTTCGACTTTGAATTTAACTGCTGATAAGCTGAACTAGGTGGTGTGCATCTAGGGATTTTTCTCTGAAGATAGATTATGGCCCAACGAAGCTCGCGTTGTTATAACCATTGGCCAAGTTTGTAATTCAGTTTCTAAGTCTGTTCGTCCGAGAGGCCTGAACAACAATTATCTATAATTAGTGTAAATGTCTTAGAGCCGAAGGATATATAGGATGTAAATCATAGATAGGAAAGCTAGAGAACCATCGGTTATTATTTTGGTTTATATAATCTAGTTATCGCATCATTCTCGGTTTGGACTTCTTCGTAATGTAATTTGCCGAATCAAGTAAATAAAAGAGGATCATTATGGTTTTCACACACAATGTGTAATTTCATCTTTGATGTGTTATTTGAAATGTTGATCGCTTTTGTTCCTTAGAAGGGGAACAAGCCAGTTGGCAAGGGTCCGACCAACCCAGCTTGTTGACCCCTCTTGCTTTGCGTCATTTTGGAAGACGACATATTTATTTCGTAGCAACTATGTGATGAAATAGTTTAATCATTAATTTGAGTTCTGAATTGAATTATCTTCTGTAGTCTATGTGTGCAACAGTTCTACAGTTTGGAGAGTATTCATGCTCATTTCTGTTTATAAGATTTCTTTTATGCATTTACTTTATCCTTGCTTCCTGTTTTAATTGATTTTCAAAGTAGATCATGTGAGGAACTCTTTGCTTCGCCAGCGCATGTTGGTGCTTGCACTGCACTCAATGATTTGTTGCAAAGAACATTAAATCACTCACCTACATTTTATTTCCCATTATTTCGCAAGTAAATGAATCAATAAATCAAGTAATTGTTTTTGGTATTAAAAGTTCATCTCTAAAAATATCTAGAAGTAGTTATATTAACTACCAAATTATACTTGCAAAGAATATCATCATTGTGGGTGAAGTACCAAAACTAGTTGACACATGAAAAGTACTTAGGCTATTGATTGATTCTTTTGTGAGTGTTTTATATCATGAATTTTATTTCCCTTATGAAGTTTATTGAGTTGAATCATTTTCTTTCTCGCGACTAGTTAATTCACAATTTCATTAAAACTACAATTCCTTTTCATCATATCTTTTCAACTTTCGAAAGTATACCGGAAACTGAGTAAAGGGAACTCTACTTCGGGGCAAGAGTAATTCTCTTGACACTGGAATAGAGTTCTCCAAACCTTGAGGCTCAGAGCACCTTCACTTAGACATGAGTCTTTAGTAAGGAAGATTGAGTATACTCTTACACAAAAATACTATACCTCCACTAGTGCAAGCAAGATTGCAACTGTGCAAGGATAGGTTGTTTGTGTGGGACAAAGATCAGAAGAAAGGTAGAACTCTGTAATGGCCCACTTGTTATACTGATTATCATCCATTTGGAAATTAACATAGCATTTCATTCAACATTCAAGATTGTTTGTGTTGTGTGGAATTTCTTTACTTGATTTACTTGCAAATTGTCTTTTACATTCCAGCACTAGATTTGCCTTGTTGTAAATTTCCTTTCTAATTGTTTTCTATCTGATTCTACAAAACATTCCCTTCAAGAAGTAGGATTAGAAATAGGAAAAGTTCATACCATTTATAATATTGCATGTGCTTCATCTCTAAGTTTATGAGACCCTCAATTTGACAATTAAGTGCTGAGGAGTTTTCTCAAGCGCAATTCCTGCACCCAACATTTTCGTGTCATTACTAGGGATGCGATTTGAATTGGTAAGAATTTTCAATTTTTTGCAATAGGGGCATGTCCGCTATCATTTTTTGCACAGTGTGCTTCTGCTGTTTGAAGGAGTTCATAGGTGCCGATTATTTCTAAATCTTGCAATGTTCAATTTTTCAATTTCAATTGTCATTTTTCTGAAATGAATGCCTAAAAGATTTAGGGGACCAAAGCCCACTAGGGGTCAATGAAACACTGAAAATATGAAACCAAAACCCATATTGGGCTTTCTTTTATAGGAAGAAAGTCCAAACAAACTTAGAGTCATCACGCAGAAATAGTCCAACTATGCCCTGGTAGTAGTAGTTCAGGTGTGACACAACCCATAAAGGCGAAGAAGGGGACTATTGGAATCCATAGTTAGCCTTGTCAACCTCTTAAGAGTGGTTCATGTGGAAGAAAAACAATGGTAGATATGGAAGAACATGCAGAAGGAAGTGGTGGAAATCAGGTAAATGAGGAATAGTCTACTTTCGGATTCCCTATTACGAATCGTAATATACAAGCACAAATGAAAAAAATTTCACCATCAGCTCTTCCTCTTTTTTATGGTAAGGTACATGAAGATCCAGACTCTTTCTTATTTGAGTTTGATATTTTGTGTAGAAGTTATGATTACTTATCTGATGCCAAGAAGTTAAAGTTGTTTTATGCAACTCTCAAGGTTGCAATGCTCCACTGGTTAATGGTACTAGGAGGAAACACTATAATTCTTAGGAGAAAATGAAGAAAATGTTTTTATCAAAATATCAGGAATATTATAAAACTAGAGATATCCAAGATGAAGCTTTACTATTATGCAAAATGATGATGAAATGCTAGAGGACTATTTGGAGATATTCATGCATATTCTCCAAAGGTCAGAGAACAAATTTGAAATAGGTACTATTACAACCTTGTTCTTATGTGGACTTACCCATTATTCTAGGGATAATTTAAATTGATTAAGACAAGGGGATATTGCTCAAAAGCCTTTTGAGCGGATCTGTGACTTGTGCAGGAAATTCTCAAGGAACCAATATAGATCTGGTAAAGGAATTTAGAATAAAAATAGGAAAACTGAATCTACTGATGCTATCATTATTGGATTAGAAAACAAAATGGACAATATGAAAAGTGAAATAATGAATACTATTAGGAAACAAATAGACTCTTTGAAGTTTCAGCAAAAACTTGTAGGGGAGCAAGAAACATTGTCTATTTTCTGTTCAAGATGTAGAAGAAAGAATCCTCTAAGAGAATGTCCTCTAGATATTAAAGAGACTAATAAATGTGTATTTTTTGCGAATAACCATGCCACATAAAAATGTCCCTCACTACCTAGGTTGAATATCGTATTCGAAGGGGGACAACATGAAGCTGAATCATTACATATGATGGGAGCATGAAGAAATTGGCCTTAGGTAAGTGTAGGTATGGTTCCTGAATCTCCACCACATTTTTTTGGTTATAATGCACACTAATATTTTTATCCTAACACTGGTCACTCTCACCATTGGAAATATGGGAATCAATATCAATATTGACATCCCTCCCAATCTTGGCAACAAGGATGGAGAGGGCCAAACCATTCACATCATTCACATAATTACTTCCATGCACCGATGCAATCATATCCTCCTACATATGCACCCAACCCAATGCCTCGACCATCATTACCTCAACTGAGTCAAACTATGCCAGCATTACCTTTACCTTCACCATTTCAACCTTCTCAATTGCCTGCTCAACCTTTACCCAATCCTAATAATAAAGCAATAAAAATGATCCATTCTATGACCCCGATTTCTTCATCCGGATTTCAGACTAAACCAGTTGGACTCAATGATATCCAATTGAGATCAAGGAAAGTGTTAACCTCAAAAAATCAAAAGCATCCCATGGTGATTATCGATGAGAAAGGAAAGGAGGAAACTCATGACTAGTTTGGGAAAGATGACACCATTCGGCCTATCCCTATACATTCTGAGCCATTTTCATATTCTTCCAACTGACCTCCATATCCATAGAGGTTAGTTGTGGAGAATAAATTCTCCATTCCCTAGTTTAGCCTGCCTTCTGAGCTTAGGAACCTTTTTATAAATGTACCTTCACTCCAAGATATCAAAGAGATCTCCATCTGTACAAAAATAATTAGGGAACTCTGCCTCAAGAAGCTAGGGAGGAGAAGATTGGAACCCCAAACCATTCAATTTGTTGGTAGAGCAACAAAGTTAATGACAGGATGTATGAACATGGAAAAATATACCAACCCCGGAAACCTTGTTGTCTCTATTCAGATAGGTGATGTCCTTGTCTCCAATGTACTTACAGACCTAGGGTTATTCATTAATGTTATGACCATGAAATCCATGGATCAACTTGGATTGGTCCATATTCATCGTATTCCCATTGTGCTTGAACTGGCAGATAGATCTAAAATCAAGCCAGAAGGAGTATTGGATGATGTGATTGTTTCCTTATATTCTTGGAAATATCCCACAGATTTCATTTTTCTTCAGCCAAAGAATCTTGTAGGAGGGTATCCCTTGATCTTTGGATGACAATGGCTTGCTACGGCTATTACTTATATTAGATGTCATTCTGGTGATATGTATATTTCCCATGTATAGTCTAGAAAGAATGTCACCATATATCCACTTGCTAGACCTATTTAGGAGCATCGAGACACTTTATGGTTAGACAATAGTAGTGATGAGGAGACCCAACCTATTGTGTTGATACATCAGAATGTCGAGTCCCCACAAGAGGGTTAGATTCAAGACTTCCTAAATAATCTAGACACCATGACTAATTTTGAGTCATTAAGTCAAATTTTTAGTCTAGATTTTTAGGAAGGATATGACTCTCTACCTCCATCATCACCACCTCTAACGACACCTTTGTGTACTCTGGAGCTTCACGCTACTCTTTTTGAGATTAGTCCAGGTAAATCCTTGTATATCAGTTCAGACTTAGACCCTTCTCAACGAGAGCAGCTTGTAAGGATATAAAAGGCATACCTCCTGAAACTTGTACACACCATATTTATATTTAAGATGGAGCTCAACCTGTCTGACAACCCTAGAGACGAATGAACCGAACTCTAAGATATGTTGTAAAGGAAGAATTGCAAAAAATCTTAGATGTTGATTTTATCTATCCCATTTCTGATAGTCAATGGGTCTCTCTAGTAGTGTTAGTCCCAAAGAAAGATGGGAGATGGTGCATTTGCATTGACTATAGAGAATTAAATATAGTCACTCTCAAAGATTACCTCCCCCTTCCTTTAATCGATTAGGTACACGATACCCTTGCTGCTAAAAAGTACTTTTCTTTTCAAAATGGCTTTAGCATATATAAGGAGACACAAATAGCACCCGAGGATCAAGACAGAATCACTTTTACATGTCCACGGGATACATTTTCTTACCGAGTGCTTCCCTTTGGGCTTTGTAATGCCCTGCTACCTTTATTTTTGCTGACCTCGAGTGCATGGAAATCTATATGGAGGATTTGTCTATGTTTAGTGATTCATTTCAAGAAGCCCTCAAGAATATAGAAAAAGTGCTTCGTTGCCAAGAAGCTCATATTGCCTTGAGTGGCAAAAAATGCATATTAATGTGCAAGGCAAGAGTAGTTCTTGGCCATCTTATTTCCGACAAAGGTATCGAGGTTGACCCTGCAAAGATAAAAGTCATTTTGAGTCTTCCTATGCCCAAAATTGAAAGGGAAGTGAGAGGTTTTCTACGACATGTGAGGTACTATAGGAGATTCATTGAAAATTTCTCAAGGATATCTACTCCCCTTTTCTGACTTTTCGCTAAAGATAGTGAGTTTGCTTGGTCTACAACTTGCCAACAGGCTTTAGAGACATTGAATGAAAAATTACTCTATGCACTAGTTTTGAGAGGACCAAATTGGTCCCTGCCATTCCATATTTCCTCTAATGACTTAGATACTGCTATTGGCATAGATTTAGGATTGGAATAAGGCAAACAATCTTATTCTATTTATTTTATTAGTAAAAACTTGTCACCTGTTGAACTCAATTATACTATTACTGAGAGAGTTTTGAGATGTAATTTTTTCTATTAATAAATTCAGACACTATATTACGGGAGATGAAGTTTTTGCACATACTGATCATTCCGCTATAATATATTTGATGAATAAACCATTAAATAGGGTTAGAGTGACTAGGTGGTTGCTATTATTACAAGAATTTAATATTGCTATTATTGATAGGCCAAGGAAATTGAATGTAGTAGTAGATTATCTTTCAAGGTTAAATAATCTTAGTGAAGCAATTCCTGTCGATGATGATTTTCCTAATGAACATATTTTTTTGTGTCAACAAAGTATCCATGGTTTGTTCATATAGCTAACTATTTACTCATTGGAAAATTACCACCCCACTTATTGGCTTGTGAAAAGCGGAATATCATTAAAAAAAGTGCTACATATTCCTAGATCGAAGGAGAGCTCTTTTACACTGAAGCAGATCTCATTATCTGTAGATGTCTAAGAGAGGAAGAGGTGTTTGATATCTTAAAATATTCTTATGATGAACCATGTGGTGGTCACTTCGCCGATAAGCAAACTGCATACAATGTGTTAAGGACCTGACTATTTTTGGCCTTCCTTGTTTAAGGATGCCAAACAATATGAAAAATTGTGTGATAGATGTCAGTGAATTAGCCAGCCTAACCAAACCAATGAGATTCCTTTATGTCCTCAATTTATGATTTAGTCTTTTAAAAAATGGGCTATTGATTTTGTAGGACCAATAAATGCTTCATCATTAAATAAAAACATATATTGGTTTGTACAGATTTTGTTACAAAATGTGTAGAAGCTAAAGTTGTTTCTTTTGCTACTGAAAGAGTTGTTGTTGATTTTATTTTTACTGGAATCTTAACTAGATTTGGTGTACCTAGAGAAACTATTTCTGACAATGGATCGCAGTTTTTTTCTAATCTGGTATAGGGTGTAATGGAGCAGTACAAAATCCAGCACAGGAAATCCACACCATATCACCCATAAGCAAATGGCCAGGTAGAGTCCACCAATAAGGTGATTGAGTCTATCCTCACAAAGATGGTAAATATGAATAGAAAGAATTGGGCTAACAAATTACTGGAAGCATTGTGGCCTTATCAGACCACTTGGAGAAATAACACGGGACACACACCATATGATCTAGTGTCCCTAAAACAAGTCTTTTTGCCAATAGAATTCCAGATCAAGACTTTCATGACTGTAGTCCAATCGGTGCTAGATCTATCAAAGGCACAATAGCCATCTTCTACATTTGAATGAGTTAGATGAAATCCGATGGATGTTATTCAGCAGAACATCTTGGTTCATCAACAGTGCAAGAAGTGGCATGACAAGTCCATTCAAAAAAAGTAATTCGAACTAGGTGATTGGGTGCTCCTTTACGATTCAATATTCAAACACTTTAAATGAAAATTCCATACGCACTGGATGGGACCCTATGAGGTGGTAAAAGTGTTCAAAAATGGAGTGGTAGAAATCAAAACTATTGATGGATGAAATTCAGTGTTCCTCGTAAACAAGCATAGTTTGGAGGTATATTTTCAGCCCCTTACTAAAGGAGATTTTATGCAACAAGTCCAACAACCATTTGAAAAGGAGTTGGAGGTGATAACATTGATGTGTTGAAGAATTGATTTGTTCTTGTCCTTATTTTAAAGATAAAATAATCAAAGAATAAAATAAAAAAATGACAAAAAGAAAGAAGTATAAAAAGAAAAGAAATCTTGTAATTGTGAAAATCAGTTGGCTGACATGATTGCAGAAGGATCAACCTTAAAACCAGAAAGCTGGAAAGAAGATAAAAAATTTTCATAAAAAGGGAATGTTACTTGAATTTTAGATATGTTGGCTGCCACCAAGAAGAAGCCGGAAACAGATCCCTTACCCAAGTTTGGGGTAACTAGCATGGACATTTTCTCCAAGTTAATCCTTACTTCGCGCTGAAGTAATTTTTCTTGTAGCAGTGAAGGCAGACTTCAAGGTAAAATCTTCTTCTATTTCCCATTTTGAAATGTCCCACTAGTTTCTTTTGTAATTTCCCCAATGAATTACCTTCCTCCTTCTTCCAAGAAACCACCCTTACCTGATTTGTAGAATCCCTCTTCTACCTTGAATTTTTTTCCCACATCCCATTTCATTTATCCCTCTTGATGATATCGTTCTAAAATCCTTGTTGTAATATTCCTTCTCATTCCAAAATTTTTACCCCTTTCCCACTTCTTTATTCCCTCATAAGTTTATTGCAGAATTTGATGCAGTCACTCAGAAGGCATGTCAAGAAGCACTAAAGGATGGAAAATATTTTTTTCTTGTATAATGAGGAAAAATATTTAAAAGTATAGCTACAAAATTATGTCCTATCAGAGTTTATATTTTGTAAAATTCTCTGGTGCAAGCACAACAAAGTGCAAGTACAAGTGTAATCAGGTCCGATGCAGAGATACAATTGGTTTTGGGAGCAATTTACACAATCTTGAGATGGCTTATCAAAGATCTATGAGCTTGTATTTTTGTACATATGTTGATACGATAACTCACTCAATGTTTTAAATTGATGCTTTGTTTCATTAATTACTAATCTAGGGATAAACCTTTAAAGTTCAAGGTGTGTAAGGATGAAATCTAATCTTTTTTAATAAATACTAAAAATAAGTTTGATTCAATTATGATGATGACTGTGGAAGGGTACTCCATTCGATAATCGACACTCACCCTCTTTGTAATTATTTCGCACTATCCTACCATCATTAACCTACCTGTGATCAGAGAATTCTAGTCATTGCATCACCACTGCCAATACCACCACTACATCCAATCATCGCGATTAACCTATAATGATGATCGTGGACACGGATCTACATCCGAAGTGGAAGGACTATTCCATCATAACTGGGTAAGAAGGTCTACAAAGATGGAAGGCAAGGAACCTCTGGTACAAAATTCTCAGTGAATGTTGGAGTTGCCCTAAAATTTTTCCGAAGGTCTGATCAGTGAATTGGAAGAGCTTCGAAATGGCACCCATGAGGAGTGAACCACTGTCGCTACAGTATATTGAACAAAATACAAAGTACAAGAACAATCTTTAACTTTTTCAAGAAACAGGTTTCCTACCATTTCTCCAAAAATTTGATGGATTCGACATGGGTACAGTGCTAGAATTTGTAAGAATGTTCAAGGAAGGCCAAGTTAGGGTCGGGGCCTACAAATTTAAAATCACTAAAGAATTCATTTTGCAAGCCACATGTTTGCCACTTACAAGTGAGCACTGGTTTAATAAGGAGTGGTTGACAAAGAAGCGTTGGCAGCAGCTCGTTGTTGATAATAATATTGAGGTCAATTGGAGAAAGGGACTACCACAGACTGCCTTGGCCAAAAAAGGGTGAGATTTATTGTTTATATTACAGATGTTTGTCATAGGCGAAGGATGTTATACCTTGGTATTTGTATACCACCTTCGACTGTTGTCACATTTCAAGGTAGGGAAACTGATTAATTTCCCTCACTTCTTACTCAGGAGCCTCGAAAAGATGGTGAAAAATGTGCAAAGCACGAGTGCAAGCCAGGTTGCAACCAAAATCTGTCACCATGGACTCATTATGATGTTGGTCAAGAAGAATTTAGAGAAAAATGGAATAGCATGGGAGGCATTTTTGAAGGAATTTCGAGCAAAGGATGCAGAAGAACCTGCTAGCACAAGTGCATGCAAAAAGAGAAAGGCACAAACATTGCCTCCTACCAACCAAAAAATTAAAGGCTCACTAGTGCAAGAAGGGAAAGGAGCCATTGAAAACACTCCACCTGCAATGAAGACAAGGAAAATTAGGACCTCAACGAGTAGGAAAGTTGTCTGCTAAGGAACAAATCATTTGGGCTCCCCAATTTTAATTGACGACTCACCCCAAGTTTCCCCCACAATTGAAAATCTCTCGGTGATTGAAGACATAGTAGCACACACTGTGGAGGATGAGGAGAATGCAGAAGACAATGTCTTATTGTCAACATTCATTAGTGGGCTAAGGAGCAAGAGAACAATGTCGACACCAAACACTGGCGAAGTCCAAGCAAAAGACGATGAAGAAGAACATCATGAAGAATCTCTTGACAATTTTAGTGAACCAGAGGTGGAGACCCTTAATAATTTCGAGGACCAAGGCATTAAATACCCTACGATTTTTGAAGGACATGGCATTGAAGACCCTACAGGTTGTGAAGATCAAGGTACTGAAGACCCCACAATTTTTGAAGATCAAGGCATTAAAAACCCTGTGGTGTTTGAAGAACAGGGTACTAAAGCCCCTATGGTAGTAGAATAATGGGGAATCAAAACCCCTAATTATTTGGAAGGACAGGGTGTGGAATCCCCTATGAAAATTGGAGGGCAAGTTAAGAGCCTAGAGGAATTAGGTGCACACAGTACTGAAACCCTTGGCATAGAGATTGGTGAGGATATCCAAACCCTCAGTGATGGGAAAAAGCTGAGCATAGAAACCCTTGGTGATGTCTTAAACTGGACTTTTGACAGTCTTGACCTTGATGTTGAGTCCATGGCAGAAAATGTGTTTGCTCCCAAAGATCTCATTACAGCACCATCCACTCTCTTACTTAATAATAGAATAGTGGACTTGGAGCTACAATTCCATGACCTGGAAGCTCTAAACCAGGTCATGAAAGAGCAGAGCTGGCAGAAATAGAGTGAGGTGGAAGTACAGGCTAAAGTAAAGAAGCAGAAGCAACAGGTAAAGGTGTCGAAATACCATGCTTCCAGATGCTACAAATGTCTAAAAAGGTAACTAAGCAGTTGCAAAAAGCCCAGGATAGGAAGCCAAAGATAATAAAGACAAGAATAAACATGTAAGTACAAAACTGAGGTGCAACCACTCATTTTTGAATGTTTTTTTGTAGAGGTAAATTGTTGTGTGAGGACACACAAAAACTTAGGGATGGGAGGATGTTGGTATCCTAAATTTCCCTATTTTCTACCCCATTTCCATCAATATCAACTTCTGTTTTACCTTAATATAACACCCTTCTTCCCTGCACTAGTACAACATGGTTACCCTTTTCTTGCACATGCTCATAGTTTACATTAAGATTTGCTACAACACTATATTAATATTTTTATATATTTTTCATGTTATTTACATATTAATGCAAATCATATTGATTTCCTCGAAGTAATCATGGAACGTAGTGTTAATAATGTATGAGTTGACTAGTACAGGAATATTCCTACACTGCCACTGTCAGAGATTCCAAGAGCTATCTTCCACAAGGACGGGTCTCAATCTTCGACTTTGAGTTTAAATACTAATAAAATGAAGTAGGTGCTGCACATCCAGGGATTTTTCTCCAAAGATAGATCATGGCCCAATGAAGCTCATGTTGTTATAACCATTGGCCAAGTTTGTAATTCATTTTCTAAGTATGTTCAACTGAGAGGACTGAATGGAAATTATCTATAATTAGTGTAAAGGGATTAGAGCCGAAGGATATATATGATGTAAATCATAGCTAGGAAAGCTAGTGAACCATTGGTTATTATTTTGGTTTATGTAATTTGGTTATCGCCTCGTTCTGGTGTTGGACTGCTTCATAATGTAATTTTGCCGAATGAAGTAAATACAACAAGATCATTATGGTTTGCATACATGGCTTGTAATTTCATCTTTAATGTGTTATTTGAAGTGTTGATCAATTTTGTTCCTTAGAAAGGGAATGAGTTGGTTGGCCAGGGCCCGACCAACCCAGTTCATTGACCCTTCTCGCTTTTTTTATTTGGGAAGATGGTGTGTTTATTTCATAGCAGTTGTTGATGGAAATAATACTGAGAGGGGGGGGGGGGGGGGGGTGAATCAGTATTATTTGGTAAATTATTGTCTTTTTCAAACCCATAACATATACGCTACTTCAGTTAGAGAAAACCGCGTATATATGCAACTACAGATAAGGAAACCTGCGTATGCCATATAGACTTACAATTTAAAATATTCTACAGATTTTGAACATTAATCTATGCATCAGGATCATATAGACAGTCCAAGAACAGAAAAATAGAGTAGAAGACAATCACACACAAGAACACAAAATATAAGGTGGAAACCCAATGTGGGTGAAAACCACCTGCTGCAATACGTCTCTATATTTTCAATTAGAAACTTATTTTTACAATGATTTTGTACTGGTGCAGTCCTTTACCAGTATGTAGGCTGCCACCTGCAGAGAGCTACAACCCTCTCTTGTTTTCCAGCTTCTCCTGGAAGGGAGCTACAACCCACATAGTTCTTGTACTAGTTGACATACTAGTACGCAGGCTGTTACCTGCAAAAGACTACAACCTTCTCTTCCTTCCAGGTACCACGTTTCATAACTTTTCAGACTGGATCCATAAGTAACATAATCAAACATAAAGAATTTCTGCATCAACCAATCACCTTTTCACCAATCAAAACTGAATCAAAATAAAAACTTCTCCGACGACTGTACCCAGATCATAATAACAGTAATCACACCCCACTTCTGAACCCAGAACACTGTAGCAATAAACAGAAGCAGCTAGAACATAAATCAAGAGATGTACGCTACTTCACTATTTATAAACCTGTGTACAGATGTATAAATTCATTCTTTCAAACATTCAGATATTAGTTAACCCAGATGATCAGATTTATAAATCAAGAGTGCGCCACACATCACAGATCAAAATCATATAGAGATACCACTATTCCAGCCTTAAGGTTTTGACTCATCAATCAAACTTATCTTTCTCCTTGCACTTAGGTTCCTTCTTCATTCAGATCCAGATCTGCACCATAACCCAATCACAGTATTCCAAATCTAGCACTTTATCAGATATTCAATAATTCAGAAGATGCCTTGCCAGATGATCTCCTTCCTCTTTGATAGCCTTAGGCCTTTCATAATACCACGGTCCAAAAACCATAACAATTCAATACCATGGACCCAATACTTGGGATCAACACTTTTGGATGCAATACCACAGATGAAAACCATTGGATCAAAAACTGTTGGACTAATACCATGAGCCAACCATAATATTTCCCATGTGTGTGCGCTTTTCTTTGCATGAAAGTGCGTGAACTTTTCTCTTCATGAAAGGAACTTTTCTCTGCACGAAAGTGCGTGAAATTTTCTCTTCAGGAAATGAACTTTTCTCTGCATGAAAGTGCGTGAACTTTTCTCTGCATGAAAGGAACTTTTCTCTGCATGAAAGTGCATGAACTTTTCTCTGCATGAAAGTACGTGAATTTTTCTCTTCATGAAAGGAACTTTTTCTGCATGAAAGTGCGTGAATGTTTCTCTGTGTGAAAGTTCGTGAACCAGAAAATAATTTTGCTGCACTATAATTTATCATCTGAGATGAGTGGGTTGCCATCAAGTACAACACATGTATCATAATGCCAACAATCTCCCCCTTTTGACTTGATGGCAACAACAACCAATCACTCTCCCCCTTTGACATTAAGGGCAAAGGGGTGCACTACCATACTCCCCCTGAGTACCTGCTGAAAACTCTAAACGAGCTCCCCCTTTGTATATGCTCTGTGCTGAAATGTTATCTGCAAAAAGATGTTCTGCAAGAAAGAACATGAATCCATACATTATACGTAACCTTCCTATCATAAAGACTCATACATACATCCATCTACCAAGAAAGTGGGAATACACAAGATAGACAAAACTCATTCATCCCAGGCATAGTGGGGAAACCAAAATAGGCCATTACATGACCTTGATATGAAAACAAATACATGACATAGAGACAAGAACAACTATCAGCAGAATCAACCTTCAGATCAGCACACATTGATCTACTCCACCAGAAAACTCTTGAGAAACCAAACCAAGGACTTCTAAGATAATGCCAACAATGCGTCATTAGAAGAATATATGCTCCCCGTGAACTTGTGCCAGATGATCTTTGATAGACCCATTTGACCCAAATAGACTGGAAAATGTACGTGTATCCACCTACTTACAATAGACAAGATTCTACAGTATGATGATGCATCAACAACCCCCAACTTCTATCTAAGGTATTCAAATGTCTCCCTGGGCAATGGTTTGGTGAGTATATCAGCAACTTGTTCCTTGGAGGGAACATACTCCAATTTGACCTTTTGTTCTAGCACTTGTTCCCAAAGAAAATAATACTTCATTGGTATGTCCTTGGTCTTTGAATGCATGATTGGGTTCTTTGAAATGCTGATTGCACTGGTATTATCACATAAGATGGAGATAGCTGGAGTAAAAGTGATTTGAAAATCCTGCAAAGTTTGTATCATCCAAAGGAATTGTGTGCAACAAGATGGAGCAGCCACATATTCTGCTTCAGCTATAGATAAAGCAATCGAATTTTGTTTCTTGTTGAACCAAGATACTAATATGGAACCCATAAATAATGCACCACCACTAGTGCTTTTTCTGTCATCCATGTTTCCAGCCCAATCTGCATCTGTATAAGCATGAAGATTGAGATCTGTATCTCTAGGATACCATAGACCATAGTTTTGAGTTCCTTGAAGATACTTGAAACTTCTCTCTACTACCTGAAGATGAGTTTCCTTTGAATTTGCTTGAAATCTTCCAACTATTCCCACTGCATGCATGATGTCTGGTCGGGTTCCTATTAGATAGATAAGACTACCAATCATAGATCTATAGGTTGGTTGATGCACTGCTACCGAGTCATCATTTGCACTGAGGTTGCATCCTGTCACCATCGGGGTACATACAAGTTTCGAATCCTCCATCCCATATTTCTTCAAGATCTGCTTGACGTACTTGGTTTGATATAAAAAGATACCACCTTCATTTTGCTGGATTTGTAAACCAAGAAAATATGTCAGCTCTCCAATCAAGGACATTTCAAATTCTTTCTACATCACCAAGGCAAAATTTTGACTCATAGCTTCTTCATTGTTTCCAAATATGATATCATCAACATACACAACAAGTATTAGCAATTTGTCATTTTCAGTTTTTATATAAATATTGCTATCTGCTGATCCTTTTAAAACCTTGTTGATGATGGTATTTGTCCAGATGATAGTACCAAGCCCTTGGAGCCTGTTTAAGACCATAAAGAGCCTTCTTAAGTCTGCATACAAGTTTTGGATCATTTCCAAGAATGAATCCATCTAGTTGCTCAATGTACACTTCTTCTTCGAAGCCTCCATTCAGAAAGGCAGATTTCACATCCATTTGAAATACTTTGAATTTCTGAAAGCTAGAGAGAGCAAGGAATATTCTAATGGCCTCAAGTCTAAGCACGGAAGCAAAAATTTCTTCAAAGTCTATTCCTTCTTGTTGAGCATACCCTTTACAAGCAAGTCTGGCCTTATTTCTATCAACTTCCCCATTTTCATTCAACTTGTTTTTGAATATCCATTTTGTCCCTATGACATTCTTATCTTTTGGTCTAGGAACCAATTCCCAAGTGTTGTTCTTTTCAATCTGCTCAAGTTCATCATCCATTGCCTTGACCCAGCATTCATCTTTGCATGCCTCTTTTACATTTTGTGGCTCAGTGGAGGAGAGTAATGCCAAATAGCTTGAAGCTTCTGCTATTTCTCTTCTTGTTTGTATACCAGCCTCTTTCTGCCCCAAAATCTAAGATTCTAGATGATTCTTCTGAACATACCTGGATGGAGTCTTTTCTTCTATCCTTATCTATTCTTTTGGTGCCTCATTGGTCTATTCTTCTTCATCATGAATCTGATTTGATGTATATGGATAGTCCTCTTCATCTTTGAAATCTTCAGATCTTACCTGCCTAGGACTGTTTTCATCTTAATCAACCACTACATCAATACTTTCAACAATATTTCCAAGCCTTTTATTGTAACACTTGTATGCTTTGTTGTGGGGAGAGTAACTGAGAAGAATGCCTTCATCTGCTCTAGGTTCAAACTTGCCAAGATTTTCATCAGTATTTTTGATGTAGTTCCAGACTCATCAAGCATAGCACGAGCCATTTGTTGAACCATTTTGTTCATCCTGTCCACTACTTCATTTTGCTGAGGAGTCCTGGTTGTAGAGAATTCTCTTCTTATTCCATGTTCTTCACAAAAATCAAAAAATTCATTTGAGGTAAACTCCCCACCTCTATGAGATCTGAGGCATTTAATTTTGTGATCTGATTCGTTTTCAACCAAAGCTTTGAAGGATTTGAATTTTTCGAAGGCTTCATCTTTGTGCTTCATAAGTCCTATCCAGACCATCCTT
>APFE031206312.1:84832-118052 GCA_000404065.3 Pinus taeda
TGGAAGGGAGCTACAACCCCCTTAGTTCTTGTACTAGTTGAGATACTAGTACGCAGGCTGCTACCTGTAGAAGGCTACAACCTTCTCTTCCTTCCAGGGACCACGTTTCATAAATTTTCAAACCGGATCCACAAATAACATCAATCAAACATCAAGAATTTCTGCATCGACCAATCACCTTTTCACCAATCAAAACTGAATCAAAATAAACACTTCTCTGACGACCATACCCAGATCATAATAAAAGTAATCACACCCCACTTCTGAACCCAAAACACTGTAGCAATAAACAAAAGGAGCTAGAACATAAATCAAGAGATGTACTCTACTTCACTATTCAGAAACCTGCGTATAGATCTATAAATTCATTCTTTCAAACATTCTTATATTAGTTAACCCAGATTATCAGATTTATAGATCAAGCGTGCGCCACATATCACAGATCAAAATCATATAGAGATACCACTATTCCAGCCTTAAGATTTTGACCCATCAATAGAACTTATGCTTCTCCTTGTGCTCAAGTTCCTTCTTCATTCAGATCCAGATCTGCACCATAACCCAATCACAGTATTCCAGATCTAGCACTTTATCAGATATTCAATAATTCAGAAGATGCCTTGCAAGATGATCTCCTTCCTCTTTTATAGCCTTAGGCCTTTCATAATACCACAGACCAAAAACCATAACAATTCAATACCATGGACCCAATACTTGGGATCAACACTTTTGGATGCAATACCTCGGACCAAAACCATTGGATCAAAAACTGTCAGACTAATACCGTGAACCAACCATAAGATTTCCCATGTGCGTGCGCTTTTCTCTGCATGAAAGTACGTAAACTTTTCTCTGCATGAAAGTTCATGAAATTTTCTCTTCATGAAAGGAACTTTTCTCTACATGAAAGTGCATGAAATTTTCTCTCCTTGAAAGGAATGTTTCTCTGCATGAAAGTGCATGAACTTTTCTCTGCATGAAAGGAACTTTTCTCTGCATGAAAGTGTGTGAACTTTTCTCTTCATGAAAGGAAATTTTTCTGCATGAAAGTGCGTGAACTTTTCTGTGCGTGAAAGTCCGTGAACTAGAAAATAACTTTGTTGCACTATAATTTATCATCTGAGATGAGTGGGCTACCATCAAGTAAAACATATGTATCATAATGCCAACAGTTGTGTGATGAAATAGTTTAATCGTTAATCTTTCAGTTCTGAACCAAATTATCTTTTGTAGCCTATGTGTGGAATGGATCCATAGTTTGCAGAGTATTTATGTTCATTTCTATTTATAAGATATCTTTTGCTTATTTACTTTATTCTTTCTTTATGTTTTAATTCATTTTCAAAGCAAATCATGTGAGGAACTCTTTCCTTCATCAATGCATGTTGTTGCTTGCACCGCACCCAGTCATTCGTTGCAACAAACATTAAATCACTCACCTGCATTTTATTTTCCATTATTTCACAAGTCAATGAATCAATAAATCAAGTAACTATTTTTTGTATAAAAAATTCGTCTCCAAAAAGATCTAGAAGCAGTTAAATTAACTACTAAATTATAGTTGCAAAGAATATCATTATTGTGGGTGAAGTACCAAAAGTGGTTGACACATGCAAAGTACTTACACTATTGATTGATTCTTTTATAAGTCTTTTATTTCATGAAGTTTATTTCCCTTATGAATTTTAATGAATTGAAGCATTTTCTTTCACGCATCTAGTTGATTCAGAATCCATTATAGTTGTAATTGATTTTCAACATATCTTTGTAGCTTTCGAAAGTACACCAGAAACTGAGTAAAGTGAACCTTACTTCGGGGCAAGAGAAAGTCTCTTGACACTAGAACAGAGTGCTCCAAGACTTGAGGCTTAGAGTACCTTCACTCAAACATGAGTCTTCAGTAGGGAAGATTGAATATTCTCTTACAACTAAATATTTTACCTGCACTAGTGCAAGCAAGATTGCAACTATGGAAGGATAGGTTGTTTGTGTGGGAGAAAGATCGGAAGAAATGAAGAACTTGCCAAGGGCCCACTTTTCAGAATGCTTATTGTCCATCTGGAGATTAACATAGTGTTTCATTTAACATTTAATATTGTTTATGTTGTGTGGAATTTCTTTGCTTGTTCTACTTTCAAACTGTCTTTTACATTCTAGCACCAGATTTTCCTTAGTGTAAATTTCCCTTCCAATTGTTTTCTATGTGATTCTACAAAACATTCCCTTCAAGAGTAGTATCACAAAGAGGAAAGGTTCATACCATTTATGGCATTCCCTGTGCTTTGTCTCTAAGTTTACGTAACCCTCGGGTTGATAACTAAGTGTTTAGGAGTTTTCTCAAGCACAATTTCCTCAGCCAACAAACATATGTGCATTATTTTAACAATGCAGCGCATATGAGAACCTTGGGTAGGAGCGTCACATAGATAATAGAATTCCTGGAAACTAATAATCAGTACAACCCATTTTCTATTGTTTATTCTTGTTCACTCCTGTGATGTAAACTAGAGCAAATGTCAAAGTTCACGAGTTGTTTACTAATTTGTTATAAGAAATAAAACTTTTATTACAATAATAACTATAAATATTAGTAAACATCCCATCAAAGTATTCCAATGTTTTTTCTTTCTTAAATATAAAACAAAAATAAAGACACAATGTCATTTTGGAAAGATCTAGGTAAATATAATTTTTGTAAGAAAAAAATGTTTTCCCATGTCATGTAAATAAATACCAATACAAATAGGCTAAACTCAAAAAAAAATGATATTAGCGATAATTGGTGCCTTTTCTTGAATTAAGAGTAATCTATAAACTTACATTTGGAAATTATAATTCAATTATTTTGAAATTAGAAATTAAAATCAAATAGTTTGGAATTAGTTTGAAAATACTTAAGATTATTTTATATATATTTTTTGTAAGTTAGTTAGGCCTTAACTCCCCTTGTGTGTGTGACTTGAGCTATAACTTCATCTTCATCTTCACACATAACATTTTAAGTAAATAAACTAAAAACTATATGCACATAATTCATGTATATAAATAAGGAGTGACATGCCAGCAAATAGCTTTTGGTATTCACTTAACTTTTATTACATTTAAAGTAATGGCCATTTCATATGAAATTTTAAAGAATTTGATAATGTTTTATTAGGGGTAATTGACACATCAAATCAGTTACTGATCCCACCAAATGGCTACTCGTTAATACTCCAAGTTCAACAATGGTTTCAAGACAATATCCACCCTTTAAGTCTCTATAGTTTCCTCACTAAACCATAAATTATTTAATAGGGAATCGTTCATATATAACCGTGAAAACAAAACACTATAATTTCTTCGAGTACATTTGATTATCATGTATTTTCACATCAAAGTTATGTTAAATTAAATTTATGGTTAAAATTGTATATTAGCATAGAGCATTTTAATCTGAGATTTTATTAAATTTGGAGAGCAATCAAATCATTCAATTTTTTTTAATATAAAATTGGGAAAAAAAATGTTTTTCAAAAGATTTGATTCTGGTTAATTTGATATATCTACCATTAATATGTAAGAAGATGTATAATTTCTTTGGTACTTAATGTAGAATTATGTGTATCTTTTTAAAATAAAAACAAAATATGCAATAAATAAAAACCAATGTCAACTATAAAAAACAAAAATATTAATAATAATAATAAACAAATTCACACTCAACTACAAATAATTTATATGAAGTAGTATATATATAAACAAAGTAATTGAAGGTTTTGAATGATTCTATTTTCGCATTTAAGTGTGAGGAAATATGTGTAGTGTTTTTTTAAAAAATTATTTTAATATATGAACTAAATAAAATATTTAAATGTACATGTTAATTAATATATTTCAATACTAATTATAATTTTATAGACATAGTAAATAAAAGTAGAAAAAAAAATAAAAAAAAATGATATGTTATTTTGTTTTTTTCAAAATGTTTCACTCTAAGATTTAAATAAAATATTTGAATATCTATATTAAATAATAACTTTAAATATCGATTTCATATATATTTATATAAAAAAGGGTTGAGAAAAGAAATGGCATCTCACCTGGCCTCCACATGAGAGTAGCTGTAAACATAGAGGACGGCAGGATGTCTTTCACTTGAAAACTTACATAGAGCCTAAGATGCCATGTGAGGAGATGGGTATGTGGTAAGTTAACAATCTCTGCAAAGAAGTAGAATTAGTACATGAGTAGTTTAGGGAAGGTACACTTGCACTAAATTTCATACAAAGAAGGGAGGTGGCTCCTCATTAGGGATGTCATGGCTTGGGAAAGGAAAGTAATGTAAAAGGGTGGTGAGAAGGAGATCAGATAGTAATGAGAGAGAACCTTTTAATGCTTTTAAGAAGCCGACCATGGTAGGAGGAAAATAAAATGGAGCTCTCCAATTAACATAGTAAATCCACAGATCAAATTAGGCTAGCGTGTCTCGCCCTGAGCTTGAACAATAATTTTTTGGACTCTTTGCTCCATCTTGGACACCCTCACATAGAGAAATTGACATCTGTAGGTTTGATTTCTTGGTATTTCCCCCTCAAAATTCTATTTTGGTATTGATTTGATTTATCAAAAATTTTCATTTATGTTAAGACTTTATATGCTTCTGGTTTTTTCTTCCCTTGTCATGTTTAATCTTTTTTGGGGTATTTTAATGTTCAATATTTCTCTCTTGATCCTTCTTGTTGTTCTTCACTCTTTCTCCTTTTATGATATCTCACCCTATCTATCTTGAGTTTCTTTTGGTCACCCCTATCATCCCCACATCCATCTCATACCCTATCATTTCTCCCCCTTCCAATTACTCTAATTCTATCCTCCTCCCTATATGGTGATTCTTGGCTCCCCTCCTTCCCTTCTCTTCTCCTGTCCCCCTTGCCTTTCTCTCCTCCCAAGTTGCTCCCCCGTTTTTCCCAAAAACTTGTTTTGATTCTCCTTTGCATTAACAAAAATATATTATCTGGGCAATCTTGTAGAGGTAGGCATGTCAAGTCTAGTCCTTCCTCTCCTCTTGACTTCAGTCCTCCCTCCATTGATGACACCTGTGCTCAATTATTTTCCATAACAATAATGAAACAATATAGGGATATCATCCATGCAACTATTCAAATATCCATCTCTGACATGGAAGAAAAAACCAAGAAATCTCATAAGATCAAACGTGTGAAGTATGTGGAGTAGGAAACTTGACAATGGATCCTAGATTTGGGAGCTTTATTACATCTTGCACCTCATCACACATCTATAATGTCAATTTATATTGGCCCATAAAAACTCTAATGGGGAGAGTCCTCACAAACAAGGAAGAAATACAATCAGAAATCATCATATTCAAGGTATATCTTTTGGAGGAAGTGAACAAAATCAATAGAAAAGTCACACTACTAACAAAGTGTCTGACAAGCATGGATAGTTCTACATCAGACTCTGATATGGAGACATAACCACCTGGCTCAAAGGACACCCCTACAGAATGAAGATCAAGAAGCAACTATTTTGTAAAAAATTCTTGATTTCAAATATTCCTTTTATATTTTCAAGTCTATCTATGCTTTTTTATGTAGTACATCAAGTAGTCTTTTCTAGTTTCCCAAGTGATAAACTAGTAGTAACAATCATCGACGCATGTTAGAATTATTTGATAGTAGTATAATTATGTGGATCTTACAAAAAATATCAACCATAAATAAAATATTTTAATACTTAACTTAAATTAAATCATTTTATTAAAAAAAATCAATTGTTATCCTTTAGATGTGTAAATTTATATGTGACATTTAAAAACTAATAATAAAAGAAATTTTGATACACAACAATAATATAATATTAGAAATTTGGGTCATAGAGGCATTAGGATACCCTTTAGGCATACATGGCTTACTGTAAAGATTTTATTTGTAGGACAATTTGAGTCCCTACAAAGATTATATACATGGAATAACCATATGGGTTTTGGTTATAAGATGTATTATATCCACTCAAATTTTTGGTATGATAATGAGTTATCTTATGATTTCACACCATCAGTAACATGGGGTAGTAATGAACAAGCAAGACAATGATTGTATAATATTGTGATGTCAACTATGCACACAAACTCTAATATGATTAATTGGATGTAGAAGTGTAATTTTTCTAGATTGAGAATGAGGTTCATACATTTTATGTTGTGTGTGTGTGTGTGTGTGTGCATGTGTATATATATAGATATATATAGAAAAAGAGAGAGAGAGAGAGAGAGAGAGAGAGAGAGAATCTTAACTCTTAACCTATCAACCATAGACAAGGATCAAATTTCAAGTTCTACACTCTCCCTAAGAGATTTTATCTCTCTCTTCACTTAGAGTGAAGATGGATCTAAGTGGTAAAATAAACATAACTTACATACATATATGGTCGACATTTTTCCTTTCATTTTTATTTTTAACTTTTTTAGTTTAATTTATAATGGATATAATAATATATATTATATATATATTATATATATATATATATATTATAGATATATATATATTATAAATATATATATATATATATATATAGATAAGTTATTAAGTTTATAATGTTTATTAGTTAAATTTAGATTATATTTTATGAAATGTCATAGTTACTAATATTAATCAATTGTAAAATGCATCTTAATTTACTGCTAATACTTATATTTTATATATATTTGAGATTTTAGTGATGATGATGATCATCATCATCATCATCATCAACATTAACATATTTTATGAATTATATGGTATACCACACCTTAAGAATGTAGCATATTTATTAGCATTCCTTACCATTTTATTTTTGTGTTAAAAGAGAAATGAGAGAATTGCTCACACATCGTCATAGTTTTGCTAAGTTAAAAGTTCAAGAAGATTAGTAGCGTGGAAAAAAAATTGAAAATTAGATTGAATGAGAGTATAAGATGGAAAATGTAAGAGAGTTATTTTCATCTTCTGCCGTCCTAGGATCGTAAATGTGACAAACTATTTCATCCCATGGTATTTTTAGAATTGACCATAGCTTAGTTCCTTTATGAAGCTCATTTGAGAATTTCTTCTAATCTTTGAAATGTTCATCTTCTTCTTAACATGAGTGAAGGAAATGAGGTAATTTTTGTTTTAGAGATGAGGGTTGATCACCTCCCTATAATATAACAATTTCTTTCTTCCTTCCATTCCTTTATTTCACAATAATTTATCCTTAAATTTGGAGTAATAATTTTTTTAATATTTTCTTAATTTTTCGAGATTATCTCCCCCTTTATTCCTCAATGGTCTAGCCAAGACTAGAAATCCTTCTGGCACCCCCATTTGAATCAAAGTTGGGGATTTTGGGTTGCGTTAAAAGTAATTTTAGGAATCCTCTTGGAATAATTGTTATATAAATGCTTCCTATACATAGGATACCTACTCATAGAAATGCTTTCAATGGGGAAAATGCTTTCTTCAAAAAGGAGGATGTGGTCAGGATTATTCCCTTCAAGCTTGAGGTTGTAGCTTACAAAATACTTTTGGATGTGTCTAGTCTTATTCCACGAGTCTCGAGATATACTGCAACCCTAAACATCACATCTAACATCCATATAAAATAATAAGTGTGACAAGAGCCTAAAATCGAAGCTTATTTTTGTCCCAAATCCAAATATTTATGAACTTACAATTGTTTCAGGCCCATTGTAAACTTTCCAATCTCCATTTATCCTTTTATCAATATTATAATTCTAATTGAGCTTATTATGAATGAATAAACTTATTTCAAAAAATTATTATAAGTATAATAAGTAATATTTTTGGACTTAATTATCATAGATTTAATTTTGTGTATTTATAGTAACATCCATACTTCGATAAAAAAAATTATGGAAAATTTGAATTACTTACCGAGAGATCATGATTATGAATATGCATTATTGTTATATAAGGTAAAATGAGTGTTTCCATAAGTAACATCCCTTTTATGGAAAACAAAGTCTTCGAGGTGCTTCCATATTATAATGATCCGAAGGATGAAATAATTTTAATGCTGATGATAATGTAGAGCTACATGAAAAAATTCCATAGCCAACTAAAACAAAATAAATTAGGTATAACCCTCCCTTAAACTTGGAAACACTGCCGAATATAATAAATATTCCATTAAAGTGGGTCCCTTTGTTTCCTCGCAGAATTTATGGGAAGATTTTCTTTCATAGTTTTTTTTGGTTACTTTGTTGATTACCAACCTTGGCCACTTTACTTTTCTATAAATTTCAATTTTAACCAGAATCATTTGCCTTTCCTTTAGTTATAAATTTTATTTTAAATCTATCAAACCTTTTACATGTATTTCCACTACACTGATTATGACATACATCACAACTTAAATAAATAAAAAAATACTATAGATATATATATAAAAATAATGATCAACAAATTTCTAAAATAATAAAATATAACGATTTTTACAATACTACTTTGCAAATATTATAAATTTATATATATATGATTGGATTTAAAAAAATAATTAATATTAAATTTATATGATTCGATCAAAAGAATATACATAATAATGAACGAACTAAGAACTGATTAAATTTAATAACCATACCAATCAAAAGTGCGATGAAGAATCATTAAAATAAAATTTTATGTAATATTTTTTTAAGGAACTACACGTATGAAACAATGAGACACAAATCTGCATATTAAAATTGCTTAATGAAATTAATCATGATAGGTTTAAATTCATTTATTAAATTGAGGAATTAAATATTTTAATTGAATTATAAATAGTATTTTTAGGAATTTTATTATATTGGACAAATCTATAATCTATACATCGTTAATTTTATTTTTATTAGAGATGGAATTTGCACATCTTTTTTATTTTAAAAAATGTAATTATTGAAATATTTTATTCAACATAATCATTGAAATATTTTATTTTTTATCTATATTATGATTTTTTTTGTTATGAGTATAGACTTAAATGCACATGTTGCTTCCTCTCTCTTTCTGTAGCAGTTTTAGATCTCAAGGGTCAAACACTATATTGAATATTGAAACAATACCACATCTCTTTCATATTAAAATAGATATATATATAATATATATATATAATATATATATATATATATACTCAATTAGTTTATTTTTTAATGTAAAGTTGATGTAAAATTAAGGCGGAAATTAGAGTAATTTTTTTCCTTTCTTGTTAAGTTGTATAACTTTTCTAGAGGCGTGGCTTGAGAAACTACAACACTAGGGGCATCTAAGCCCTTGAAATCATCTGCTTCGCACTTGGCTATGGCCACACCAGTTCTTAACATAGCTGAATTTTTGTCCACTGAATTTCCCATGGGTGACCTTTACATCACTAGGTGATAATAATTTTATTACTATTTTTTTCATATTTTTATATTTGTTAAAATAAATATTATTTTAAAGTATATATTAAAATCTTTATAAAAAGCCATTGACCCAGAAAATAAAATGGCTATCTGAAATACTTGGGTTCTCATATACATATTAATAATGAATAAAAAAAGTATTTTTTTTAATAAAATTATATATTTGATTAAATCTTATATTATTTAAACAAAGTATATAGAAAATAATAGTTTTATTGTAGTAGTTAAAAGTTCTGTATATATATAAATGACTTTTAGAATGTCGATTAAGGAATCTAGGCAGTTTTATAAAAACATTGATGATATATTTAACTAGATATTTTATAACTTTTAATTTATTTTTCAATGTGATATGAAGCATATTTTGATGACTTAGAGAGAAGATGCTACTTGATTTTTCTAATTATATGTTTATTATCATTAATGAAATATTAATCATTATTATTACTCGTGACAACTTAGTATGGTAGCAATTGATTTTCCCATTGACCACCATTAGTTTAGTATTGATTACTATTTAACTTTGAAAAAATAAATATTTATTATTCAATTTTATTTAAAAAACTACTTTTGAAATATTTGATTGGAGTGTAACATGAAATCCTAATTGTGGTATTTGCATAATAAAATAACATGTGGATGTCTTGCATATTTTAGGCCATAATTTATGGATATAGTTGTAATATGCATCTATGCTTTTGAGATATTTGTGGAATGGTTTTAATTCTTAAGCTTTTCAATGAAAACCATCCAAAAATAAGATCCTTGAAAATGCCATCAATTACTTCCCGCCATAATTTAAGAAAGTCTTCGCATAAAAATGTATGGCAATAAGATGTAAATAAATGTATTTACTAGTAGTTACTTCCCACATTTATTTATGTTTAGTAAAATTGTAAATGTATATACTTATGGTGGTTACTACGAACCAAACTTTATGTGAGTCCTTGTGCTTAGGAAACAATTAATTTATCCACTAAAATAATTTATAACTTCAGTGGGCACTAGTTTAGCGTTTAAAATTATTTTAATGGGATAAGTTTGTAAATTTATTTATAAAAAAAAAAAAAAAAAGCGAATTAAAAAAATCTATTAATTTATGGAGTTGTCCAAAAAGTCTCACCAAAGAGTGTGACTTCTTGGACTTTCCCGAAAATTTGAGGTCAAATCTTGATTTGTGTTATTTAAGCTGGTAAACTCTAAAAAACCGCTAGATCACTTGGATTGTGCACGGGTTACCCATAAGCTTGTGAATTCAATAAATTCCTACTAGATTTTAGAGGAATTAGAATGGAAAATCCAACGGGAAAAGCTTCGAAGAAGTCTCACTAAAGACAACTCGTTAATTTATTACTTATTATGTATTATTATTTTTTAAAATACTATCCATGTCATTATTATTTTTTCTTCTAATCCTTTATTTTATGGATAGTAAAATATCTCTTTCATATTAACCCAACATTTAAATGTTTATATTCATTTACAACCACTATAACATCGCTCCCATAATGAATGGACATTTGAATGTTTGAACTAATTTACCCATAGAACACGAGTCAATTAATTTTAAAACCAAACCATCTAATTAAAACAAAGTTAAAAAAAAGTCAATAAAAAAAAAACAAACAAAAAACTTTACACGTTCGATAGATTATATGTATGTATATATCTAGATATATATGTATATTATATATTATATATATATATATATATATATATATATATATATATATATACTATATTAAACATAATTTTGTTCTCCAAATTATTCAAAAGCAAGCTTTTAAGCAACATGAAAAGTTGATTTCGACAATAGATAGCAAACCCCATTTGTGACTATTAACTAGAAATTTCACCACATGTTGCAAAGGAAACGCCATAAGGCTATAGAATATGAAATAATAAAAAAGATGAAAAATAATGTGATATGTGCAATTAGGTTGTGGACTATTTATTTAAGTTAGGAGCCTGATGCATAAGGATGAGAGGGAGGGTCTAGTGAGTTTTCCTACTCCATCTGAAGTATTAATCCATTCTGAATTCCAATCTCAAGGTTCATTAGAGTGTTTGCAACTGCTTCATTATGCAAGCTTAATCTAGTGTGCTTATGCAACACTAGTGTTTACTCTCAATTATGCCACTCAATCAAGTGGCAATGCTTATTTGATGTTTTGGAAATGATAGAGGATTTATTCCTTTTTTATAGGAGAGAGACCCTTGTCTATTTACTTTCTAAAGCACACCTTCTTTTTCACCTATTTTAGCCATACGTTTACGATTTGAGGAAAAAACAAAACCCCGTAAAGGGAATTCCATGGCTTTAGAGGTATAATGCATCCAAAAATTTTCAATTACATTGAGTTCATAATAAAGTTTTGCACCTATTTTAGTCATAATTTTAGGCCTCGAGAAAAAAAACCCCAAAAATAACTATTGAGTTTAGAAATAATTCCATAGATCGAATGATTGAGTTGACAGAAAGAACTTGCTTAAGTGCGACTTCATTGGTTTCATTCTTAGTACACAAAATTGCATGTGATGGTCATGGTGGTAGCATTGCTTCATCATGGTGAGCTTCCTCCTGATCCTCTAATGAACCATCCAATGTCTAGGAACCATCTAATGCCATTGAGCATGGACTAGTCAAATTTTCCTGTATTGAATCAAACTCAAACTCGAATTTGAACTTGAACTTGATAACTATTGTCTAATCCAAAGATATTTGTTAGTCAATTGAATTTTAAGATATATTCATAAACTTTATTTATTTAAGACAAAACTTTTGTCAAATTTTCACTTGTATGATGAGACAAAAAGGTTCATATTTTGATGCTTATGACATATTTGTGATCTCTAGAGGATGGTTTTCTATTGTTTCCTACTGTCAAATTTAATCTCTAGAGGATTGTAGTAGGGTTTTATATTGTTCCAAAGCACTGAACTATAAGATATGACTTTGTAATATCTAGAGGATGGTAGTTGGGTTTTCTTAATTCTTAGAAAGATCTAATTATGAGATCTAAGTCTAGTTGAATCCATATTGAGGGATAAAATGTTTTAAAATCTTTTTTGTTGGGAATTGTGTAGATGTTTTTGGCGATACAATTTTATGTATTATATTTTTCTTATTTTCTTTCGATGACCAAGAATAATTGGGTTACTACGACATGTTTTCATGCCTCCTTATTAATTAGTGAGTAAAGAGAATATGGCGGGACATTGGATGTGGGAAAACTATTGGTTGATAAAATCCCATTTTCACTCACCTTTACATGTTCCTTTTTATCCATTTCCTTGCTTTTATGAGGTCGATTTTATGTCTCAAAACAATGAAGGTATATTAAATTGGGATGTAATCTTGAAATGATAATTAATGAAATGTACTCCGAGGGGAATGTTGCTTAGATGACTTGCTCACTAAATTATCTTATAAAACAAAACATATGATGCTCAACAGGATATGAGTCATTGTGATGTTTTTAATGGGTTGGTACCACTACTTAAGGATCAGATTGTTAAAATTGTTCAAGTGCCGAGGAGTTGATAAATTGACTCTGACTACTATCTTTGCATGTTGTTTCTATCTTGATAATCATTGTATATTTATAGGTAGGCATGATTCCCAAAATTTATGAGTTTGTTAATTACTATTCATGTAACAATAATTTGTATAAGTAAGGCTCAATGGATCGGGATGATATATTTTTCCTTTCGACGTCTCTTTTATTAATGCAAATTCTAGTCTTTTGTAGTCCCGTGTGATCTTTAGGTCTTTGCCATATCCCTGATTGAAGAGTTCGGCCCACTGTCATGATCAGGTCCCATTAGCTTATATTATATGAATAGGTATGCATTTTGGTTATGTTATTAATGTTTTGTAATTGTTGTTCTTTATTTATTGTTTTATAATCTTGCTGAGATTCCAAATTGTTGTTAATCTAGGTTTTTGTTACTGCTATTTACTTAGTTGTTAATCAATTCAAAGCATTTGTTGGAACTTGTATTTTGTGAATGTTCAATAATGGTTAGGGAACCTGTGGCCTGCATATACTTTGCATGATAACCTTGAAACAATTATAGAACCTCGAATTGACAATAAATGTGGAAGGGATTGAATCTATAACTCATATTTGAACACCAAAATTTTTGCATCCTTGCGAAACAGGATATCAAAGGTGAAAAATTACAACCAATATTGACCATAGGAACACTATCTCATCCTGGCTAGGCAAAGTTGTACTAAACCTATTGAAGGAACTGAGCATTAAACTATTTTTATTGCTTTATTTTTCTTCCTTTTTGTTGATCATAAGAACACTCTCTCGTCCTGGTTAGGAAAATTTTATAATAAACCTCTTCCAGGACACAAGTATTAAATTATTTTGATTGCTTTATTTTTCTGCCATTTTGTTGATTGTATGAGCACTCCCTCATTTTGGTTAGGAAAAGTTTGTACTAGACCTTTTCTAGGACCCGAGAATTAAACTATTTTGATTGATTTATTTTTTTGTCTTTGTGTTGATCATAGGAACCACTCTCTTGTCCTAGTGAGGAAAGGGTTTGTACCAACCCATTTCTAGGACCTCAGCATTAGAAAACTTTGATTGTTTCCTCCTTTTTGATTTCTTATAGGAACCAGTCTCCCGTCCTAGTTAGCCAAGGTTTGTACCATCCATTGCCCACGACCTAAGATTTACATTTTTTTGGGATGTTTTTAATTTAATTCTCCTCTTCTAGATTGTATGAACAAAGAAAAACACAAAAAGAGGAAGATGAATACCCCTAAAACGAGGTCAAGCAAAGAAAGATCTAGGTGTAATCACCTATTTCTATGAAATCATCACAAGGGATGAATTAGGGAACCCATCAAGGAGTGTTGTCAGGGTAAGATCTCAAACAAGATCTCAACCCCAAACAATTTTGCAACCAGAGCCCTCTTGGATAACAAAAACATATGCCAGAGAAGAGGAAGAAGAGAGTACAAGATATGAGGAGTTAAGTGTTGAAAGTTTTGAATGAGAAGAGTTAGGGGAAGTAAATCCACCGCATGATTAGTGAAGTGTTGTTAGACAAGCTCAGCCTCATATCGTTGAAGAATGAGAACCTACTAAAATTTCTAGTTAATATTGGAGGATATTCATGGCCAAAAATACAACTTCTAGAATTGAATTTCCAATTGGGTAAAGTAGGGGTTATGCACCCATGAAACCTATTCGTCTAACAACATTACCTAATTTCCATGGTCTCTCTTCTGAGGATCTAGACACATTCCTCTTTGAGTTTGATGTTATCTATTAAGCATATGATTATGTTTCAAATGATCAAAAACTAAAGATATTCCCTACTACCTTGAAAGGGACTTTGTTGCGATGGTTTATGGTTTTACCGGGAAAATATATTACAACATTGGACAATATGAACCAAATTTTGCTTCAAAAATATCAAGACTATTGTAAGTCTTGATATATTAAGGAATAAATCTTTAAGATTATGCAGAAGGAGGATGATAATATGGAGGAATTCATGGAATGCTTTAAATATATCCTACAAAGATCATACCATAGTGATTTGGACAAAGGTATTCTGAAGATAATCTTACTTTGAGCACTAAGAGAAGAATCTTTGGAACCTCTAAATGTGTAGGAAATCTGGATATCTCAAAGGAAGACTTTGATAATATTTGTGAACTGTGCATCAAATGTTCATGTGGAGATGCGACGCATAATAAAGAAACAAGAGCTCTCAAATAATCCAGTATAGGTGTCACAAAAGCAGAAATTAGAAACTTACTCGACAATTTGAGGATTGATATCTGAAGCACATTTTCCTCACAGCTAGACGTTCTGCAAAAAAAAAATAAAAACAGATGGAAGCCAAGAAAGAAATGTCCATATTATTCCCACGATGTGGGAAGAATCACCTATTAAAATAATGCTCACTTAATACCATCAAAACTTATGAAATATGTGAGAAAAACCATTCCACTGGCATTTTCCATTACTTCCTGGGCTGAGGGTAGTTTTTCAAAGTGAAAATGAAGAGATAGACCAACATTATTTCAAGGGACAAAAGAAGCCATCGAAACCGTAACCAAAAAATATGAATTAAGTTATGACTGAAGGCCCTTCTCAATATTCCGGTAATTGGAATTTTGGGCCTCATCCTCCACCATTTCCACCTTCATGCCCAGAATATTATCAGTAGCCTACACCCTAGCAGTCATGGTCACCTCAACCTAGTCCATTCTCTTCTTGGTCTCAAAACTGGTGTGGACCCCCTCTTCCTAAAAATCAACATCCCTAACCTGTGACAAAGTAGTAGCTACAACTCGCACCCAATCCCCCGACTAGTAATCCTCCTCTTTGTCCTCAACTGTCTTTTCAACCCAACCCGAACTCAACTAATAGGGATGCCAAATAGGTTGAGATACTTAGCCTTCGTACATATTGTATTGCCACTTGAGAAAGAAATGAATTGAATCTTCGATCTGGACACATGGTGAATATAAAGACTTCACCGATAATTGTTGAACGAATCGATGAAAAGTCTCAAAACCAGAACTTAAACACCACTCTAGGGAAACTGGGCGTAATCCAACACAAATTGCTATGGAATGTCAACCTACCATGAAAAAATTGTCACTCAAGGGAGTCATACAGGCCCACCTTATCATGAGAGGGGGTCCTTGGGAAAACAAATTCCTCAACTTGAATTCGATCTTTTTGGGGAGTTATAGAACTTATTTGTTAATATTCCATTACTCCAAGCCATGAAGGATGTGACAATCTATGCGAAAAAAAATTAAGGAATTCTGTTCCAAAAATCACGACAGGAAGATGAAAGACCCGCCCACTATCCATGTCATTGAGAATTTGTCATACACAATGTTGGGAAAAATTATACCTGTCAAATATGGTGACCAAGGAAACTCAATTCTCACAATCAAAATTAATGGGGTTTATGTTTCAAATGTTCTAGTAGACCTTGGGGCTGCAATTAATTTTATAGCATCAGGAGCTATACTTGCCCTCAGATTTCTTAATCTTAAACCAACCCTGACAGTTCTAGAACTTACAGATAGATCTATTGTGAGGCTTGTAGTGAAATTGGAAGATGTAACTATCTCCATGGATTCCTGGAAATACTCTATCGATCTCTTAGTGTTACACACTCAATATCTAGTTGGGGGGCATTCCATGATCCTAGGTAGGCTATGGATCACTATGGTTGATGCCTACATTGTGTGTCAATCAAGAAACATGGTAATATCAAATGGATAAATTATGAAGAACCTTTTTCTTTACCCTCTTGTAGAACCAAGTTCACTGGTCGAATTGGGATTTACCTTAGCATAAAATTATTCCCTCAATGATGAGTCTAAGTTTGAAAATGAAAACATTGGACCAATTCTCACTATTGTAAAAGCTTTTTGTTTCAAAGAAGAGATGAAAAATGATGATATTAATACATTTATTAGTAATCCCAATTTCATTTCTTGCTCGACCTAACTACTATTAGAGTATGTTATGAGTTGTACTACCCATTCAACCATTCAACCAGAAACTGGAACCAAAAATTTTCTTGTCACAACATGCCATAACAATATTCCAATAGAGAACGATCTAGGGAAGACAATGAACATCAATCCAAGTCTATCGCTCTCCCAAACTGAACAATTGTTAAAAATTATTCAGAATGAAAAGGAGGCTTTTTCTTTGGAATAGATGGTTCTAAAAGGAATCCATAAAGATTTATGTACCCATCATATTATATATATATATATATATATATATATATATATATATATATATATATATATATATATATACTATATATATATATAATATATATATATATATATTATATATATATATATATATATATATATATATATATATATCTAGATATATATAATAGAATAATTTCGACTTATTCGCCAACCATAAATAAGAATGAACCCTAATTTGAAGAACATTGTTAAGGAAGAACTGCAGAAGTTATTGGATGTATTTATTCAATCTCTCACATTCAATGGGTATCCCAATTAGTCATTGTTGCAATGAAGAATGACAAGTGGAGGATCTGTGCCGATTATAGTGAACTAAATAAAGCAACCCAAAAAGACAATCTTACCTTACGTTTCATCGACTAGGTAATCGATACACTAGCCGGAAATAAGTTCTTTTATTTTGTGGATGGATTTTGTGAATATAACCATATCCCGCTAGCTCCTCAGGATCAGGATAAGACCGCTTTTACTTTCCTGTGGGTAACTTTTACATACCGGGTACTCCTATTTGGACTTTTTAATGCACCTGCAACTTTCCAATGAGTGATGTTGGGAATATTTTCTGATCTGATTAATGACAGTTTCGAAATCTATATTGATGATTTTAGCCCATATGGTGATTCTTTTGAAGATGGTTTGGAAAATTTAGAAAAAGTACTTAAACAATGTAAACATACTCATGTTTCTCTTAGCACAGTAAAATGTCATATGATGATGGAAGAAGGGAACATCTTGGCTCATTTACTTTCAGCTGTAGGAATATGGTTTGATCCTTCCAAGGATGAGGTAATTTTAAATTTTCCCACTCAAAAGACACAGGTGAGAGTATATAGCTTTATTGGTTATGCTAGGTATTATCGATGATTCATACAATTTTTTTCTAAAATAACATTTCAACTTTTCCAACAATTGTCTAAGGATGCAAAATTTGTGTGGATTGATGCCTGTGAATTGACATTTTCAGGGATCAAGAAACTAGTCTTTTAGGCTCCAATATTGTGTGGTCTTGATTAGAGACTTCCATTCCATATCTTTGTGCATGCTTTTCATACAACAAATGCAGCAGTCTTAGGACAATAGGAAGGCAAGAAACCATATGCAATCTACTACGTCAGTAAGAATATAACTCCTGCTGAACTTAATTATATGGCAACTAAGAATTAATTTTTGGTTGTCATTTATGGTGTTAATAAATGATGTTATATTGTAGGGTACCCACCTTTGTGCACACATATCATTCAGACATCAGGTACAACTCCTGGGCGAATTACAAGATGGTTATTATTGTTATAGGAGTTTGATATCATCATTGTAGATAAACTGGAAAAAGATAATGTGGTAGAAGATTTCGTGTCTAGGTTGAATATTAATGATGAAGATACACATGTAGAAGATAGTTGTGTTGATGAACATATTTTTGCAATCTCTACTCACACTACTTGGTATGCAGATGTTGCTAACTATCTTGTTGTAGGTAAGTGACCTCATCATTTTCCATATACGGAAGAATGGATAACTATCCAGTAAAGTGCCCACTATACTTGGATAGAAGGGTACCACTTCTACACCGAACCATATCAGCAAATCTGACATTGTGTAGATGAGGATGAGAACTATGATGTTTTGAAAGATTCCCATGATGAACATTACAGGGACAACTTTGATAATAAATGAACTAGTCATAAGATGTTGCAGATGGGATACTATTGGCCTATATATTCTAGGATGCTAGAAGATATATTCGAGGTGTCACAACTGCCAATGAATGGTCCAGCCTATTTAATCAGATGAAATGCCACTGCAACCTTAACTAGTCCTTGAGCCCTTTAAGAAATGGGTTATTGATTTTTTTGGGTTCTTTAATCCTCCTTCTCATCAGAGAGTTCATATCCTTGTTTCTACAAACTACATGATGAAATGGGTGGAAACCAAATCCATTGCAAAAACCACTAAAAAAACTATCTCACACTCTTTCTTTTAAGAAAGTTTTTCTTAGTATGGAGCCCATAGAGAAATAGTTTCATATGGAGGGACATATTTTACATCACTTTCAATAGAAGCATTTATGCAAAAATATGCAATCAAACATTTGTTGACATCTCCATATCACCCTCATGTGAGTGGTTAGGTCGAGAGCACAAATAAATTATTGGAAAATATTCTTACGAATACTATGGCTAACAATCGCTAGAATTGGATTGAAAAAAACTCCTAAAACACATTGGATGTATAGAACTACATGGTATAATACAACATGGTTTGAACCATATGAGCTTTTGTATGGAAATTCCCCCTTATTTTTCGTGGAATTTGAGGTCAAAACTTTGAGCATAGCTCTAGATGTAGGTCTAGACATAATTGCAGCCCAGAAACATTGATTGAATTTGTTCAATGAGTTAGATGAAATCGATTTGGCAGTTGTACAAAACAGTACCACAATCCAGCAACAACTAACTAAGTGGCATGATAAATTTATTAAGAAAAATTAGTATTGAAAAAGTGATTTGGAATTTCTCTGTATTTCTCGATTCAAGGTTTTGAAAGGAATGCTCTACTCAAGATGGATCGGTCCATATGAGGTTGACACAATGTTTAACAATGGAATTGTTAAACTCATAACAATAGATGAGGCACATACTTCATTACTTGCAAATGGGCATCGCCTCAGCTTGTATCACCGTCTGACCTCTAGGGACTCCTTTATTAGAAACATTTATGATGATTCTTGTTTTGAAATCATTTGTGTAGAAAATTCTTCTCGCACCTCGATTATTGGAAGAAAATAAGGAAGTTATTCATTATTTATATCGTAGTGATATTATAATATTATAATATAGATATATATATATATGTTATTGTCAAGATGTTATATATATATATTATTATAATAGTATCCATATTATATTTATATATTTATATCCTATAAATTATATGATAATACTATAATGTATATAATAGTAAATAAATAAATTTTAGTTTTTTTGTTACTCCATTTGCTGCTCTTTTTCCCTTATATGACACTTTTCCCCTTTCCCTTACTAATAATTCATTGGTGTTGTTACTCCACCATTGTTGATACTCCAATAGTGTTGTTACTCCATTGATGTTGATACCCCACTGGTGTTGTTACACCATCGATATTGATACTCCATTATGGTAAGTCATCACGTATGTCCCAAAATGACTTCGTCAAGTTAATTAATATTTAATTGATGACATGACCAATCACATCTGAGGACGACCATACCTTAGCTGAGGGGACATTATCATATTAAATAATAATGATACCATTTATCATTATTATTTCACCTCATTTAAATCACCTAATCATACCATTAATATAACATCATTACCCACTCAAACCATATCTATGGTAGTACCGATCACATATATCCATGTTCATTTGAAATTGTATTATGTACAAAATAGGCATGGCAACATTAAAATACAGTTATTTAGAATACATTGGAATAATTACCATAATCATTACCATATTTACCATCGCTTTTACCATAACTCATGCCCAGATTCACTTCACTTACCATCACACCTATTACTACATATTTTTATTGGCTAACTGTTCCCTTAACAGATTGTTGCCACTCTAGGTGCTAATACATAGTAACTGAAAAGAATAATGAGTATCCAAGCCATCTGACATGAACCAGAAAGCACAAAGTAGGTTTGGCATCAACTAGATGTATGGCAGCTTTTCCAAAATGTGGGGTGGTAGACTTACTTCAATAGGTTACAAGGGTTTGATGAAGGGTTGGTACTTGAGTTTGTACTAAATTTGGAAGGGAATCGCTCTAGGGTCCGTGCACTAGAAATTCAAGTAACTAAGGAATTTATTTCAATCATCAGTAGGTTCCCATAGGATGGACATAAGTGATTTACCGAAGAGCACCCATGCCAATGATTCAAGAGCTATTCCTATAGGAAGGAGAGAATGTGATGTAGAAAGGGAAGGGTTATGACCGTAAATTGCTACCACAACCTTGGGCAGACGTTGCATACTTCTTAATGCGATATATCACAAGTGAAGGTCAGTTTTCTATCCTCTTTAAATATCATTTTAAACTCTTATCATGTCTCCGATTTTAGTAGCCATAAATATCATGTTATTCAGTTTGAATAATCTACAATTGGTGGCTTGGTCTGTGCACCATTCACGTTGGACATTGTTGTCCTTAAGAATCATGGGCTCATCAAATTACTGGTAATCCATGCCTCATTAGATATTCCTGTGACTTGGCAGCAACTAGTTGAGCTATCAGAAGAAGAAGTTGTAGCCATGATGTCTATAAGACTAGAAGAGGAATTTCTTGAAGAAGAAGTAATAGAGAAAATATTGGAGGAGGTAGAGGAAAATGGGTATGAAGAAATGGTGGACCAAAAATATGATTTGGGGAATGAGGGAGAAACTTAGGAGATTGAAACAGAGGATGTTAGTAGAATAGAAATTGAAGCTGTCACCCCTCATTCTCCTCTTATGGCCTCCCTTCCAAGACGATCTATGAAATATCGTTCTCCTACCTACGTAGTGAGAGAAGGAATCTTTCCTCCAAAATTGAAGTTTGTATGGGTGATTGCAGAAGGAGAAGGAGATGTAGTTGATATTGTTCCATAGGAACCTATGTCAACGAGATAAAAATTATAAGAACGCGTTGTGGTTGATGTTGTTCCACAAGAACTAGTTTCAGCCTCAGGATAAATGGAGGAAGGAATTATTGCTTATACTTATCCGAAAGAACCATTGTGAGCCTTTGAACAAGTGGAAGGAGAGACTATCATTGATACTGTTCCACAAGAACCAATATCAATGCTAGATAAAATGGAAGAAGTTGTTGTTGATAATGCTCCACAAGAACTAGTATGAGATTCTAGAAAAATGGATGAAGGAGATGTTGTTGATACTGCTCCACAATAACCAATATCAACTTTTGAAGAAATCGAAGAAGAATTTATTGTTGATAATACCTCACAAGAACCAATATCAACTCTTGAGGAAATGGAAGTAGAGGATTCCATTGATACTCTTCCACAAAAACCAACACTAGCTCTTGAGAAAATCGAGGAGGAGGTCATTATTGATGCTTCCCCACAAGAATCAATATTAGCCTCAAAGAATATGGAAGGAGAGGTGGTCGTTAATATATTTCTACAAGAACTAGTATCAATTTCTGAGTGAATAAGGGAAGAGGTTGTGGTTGACACTGCTCCATAAGAGCCAGTGTCGAATTAAGAAGAATTGGAGGAAACTATTGTAGATATTGTTATGTAAGAATTAGTATCAACCTCATAATGATTGGAGGAAGAAATGTTCACCGATACTAACCAACAAGAACCAATACTGACTTGTAATAAAATAGAAGGGAATTCGGTAGAGCTAGAGTCTGTAGAAGGATGTGTTGATGTTGCTCCATGAGTACCAACATCCAAACAATTGTGGGAATTCATGGTAAAACAGGAACCAGTTGATTATTTTACCGGTATTGCTCCACAAGGAACAATACTATCCCTGAGACAGATGGAGGAACTTGTGGTGAAACAAGAATTTGTGGCCGACACTACTCCATAAGAACTAGTGTCGAATTCAAAACAATTGAAGGAGGAAATTGTTGTTGATACTCTTCTACAAGAACTAGTATTGACCTCAGAATGATTGGAGGAAGAAATTTTGTTGATACTAATCCACAAGAACTAATATTGGCTTTTGAGAAGATAGAATGAAATTTGGTAGTGCTAGAGTCTGTAGAAGGATGTGCTTATTCCTCTCCATGAGAGATATGAACAAATGGAGGAGGTCATGGTAAAACAGGGACCAGTTGATGAGTTTACTGATACTGCTCCATAAGGACCAGTACTAGCCCCGAGGTAGATGGAGGAAGTCATGGTGAAGTAGGAATTTGTCGAAGAACTTGTAAAAGGGAAAGCCCCCATTCAGACTCATTATAGACTATTTTTCAAAGAAAACATTCAGTTGAAGATAGAAATTACCAAATTTAGGAAATGGGTGATGTAGTTGAAGAAATAGGAACAAAATAAAAAACTTAATAGCGGCCAAGAGCCTGCAACCCCTAGAACCGGTGGGATAGGTTTTATGGCAGTACATACAGTAGATAAGGAGATTACCTCGGCATCTACAAAAACCGAGACATTCCTCCATCTTGAAGAATGTAAGGAGTTTATTTTGGCGGTAAAAATCTAGAAATCGAAGGCCACAACTTTCAATTTCTAGTGTGGTTCAATTCCCATGGAGCCCCATTAGAATGAAATAAAGGAGATTTAGGATAATGTGGCAAGGGTGGCTACCAATTATACAACAAATATCGAAAAGGATAAACAACAACAAGAAAAGTTGTAGAAGAAGATCAAAGATTTGCAGGGAAAGGTTCAGTTACTGAAAATTGATAACAAGAAGATGTTCACCTTAACACAACAAATAATGGCATGTAGGCCCCCTACTAACCACTACGCCATTTTTTTCATGAAAAACATTTTTTCTTTTTCCGTAGAAAGTACTCACCATGAGATAAGTCACAACATAGAAGATCGCATATATTTGCTAAGGATTCTGAGAGTTCATAAACATATTAGCTAGCATTTTCTGTGTGAATTATAGATGCATGATTATACTCTAAGAACTCATCAAACATTCAATCCAGTACCATTTGTAGGAGATATTTAGTTGAGATATTATTCATATTTTGTGATTAATCAAGTTAAATGGAAAAATTCTCTCAATACATTCAAGAAAAAATAGGAAAATCATCCATTGATGGTCAAAATGGAACATTTCCAATCCAGGGATATTTTTACTAACCATCATCAGTTTCTCAAGCTAGAAGAATGAAAATATCGTATTCTTAGCACACAATGATCATGTGTTCACATGTGCATAAGATAGATCTGCACTTTTTAGGAAGAAGCCAAAGACACTTTTTAGAAGTGTTAGATGCTGTGATGATGAGCAGTATGGGTACAAGATCCCTTTGGGGCACCAAACTTTGAGAGGGAATTGGGGAGAGTTCCATGATACATTTCTTACATACAACACTGTGAAGTTTGATGGTTGGGATTAAGGTTCCAATTTCCTATTATTTGGCTATCTCATGACCAGTATGGACTAACTTATATTATCGATGAAGACTGGTGGAATACATTGTTCACTCAGATGGGTTAAAGTTTCTTGGGGTTGATATGGCAAAACAATATGATCTTACTTAACTTCATGCCAATCACAATGGGTCGAACCCTGATGTGTGTCGGAAACTATTTGCATGAGGATATGTAACCATGTGAGTTAGGGGGAGATGTTGGTCGATAAAATTACCCATTTTCTGTCACCTTTACCTACTCCTTATTATCCATTTCATGGCTTTTATGGGGACAATGTATATCCCAAAATTATGAAGGTATATTACATTGGCATGTCTTCTTGAAATGTTAATTAATGAAGCGTAGTCCTAGAGGAATGCTACTTAGATGGATCGCTCACTAAATTCTCTTATAGAATCATGACGTATGATGCTCACTGATGAGGCTCATCAATGGGTAAACTATATGGACCTTAATACCACTCCCCATCTTGTTAAAATCAATTTTATCACATTTCTTTATATATTTTGTTATATTTTACTTAATGAGAAGGGTAAATATGAGATGTCATGTCTTTTGGTCTAATACGCATTGACTGCAAGTTTTGGAGAAATGTTTTGCTAATTAAAGTGTAGGAACTCGAAGTGGACAAGAAAGAGGGATTTTAGGAGATTGATTCTCCCTCCTTGACTTCCCAGTCACTTGAAGATCCCTCCAGGAGACCTCATCAACTTGAAGTCACAAGAAGCCGATTCATTAATATCATTGGTAGCCAAGCTAGTGATTTTCAAAGACCAGGTGATTCAAGTTTGGGAGCCAAGACTCACTAAATTTAAGGAATTTGTTGGTAGCTTCAGTTGTATAAATTAGGATTCGATTTTTTTTGTTGTAGCCAAGAGGTATTTTCGAGCTAACACATTATGACTGATGACTCTTGTATATTTTTTATATTTTAATGAAAATGAGAAACATTCCCTTGATCTAGCACTGAGTTGACTCAGAGGGCTGAAGCTCGCAGGTGAGGGCCCAACTCTAGTAGCATAGGTTCCTCTTCTTGTACATGTATGCTTAGACTACATTCATAGTTAGCTGTTGGAGTGATTTTGGTTTTGTTAATTTTCAAGTATTTGCATGATTAATTAGTTTGCTTCCATTTGTGGATAGTTAGATCAATGGTATCATAGTGACAAAAGACACTCCAGAAAATCTTGTGATAAGTGGTTTTCACCTCATCTCCCTTATGGGATCATGACTTGAGGGTTCCATTCACACAACCCAAAAACATATTTCTTTCTTTACTGCATGATCTAGGGTTTCTTGATCAATAGACCATTATCTTTGAGTTTCTTAGATGATTTGCAATTATCATTTTTTATCTCTTAAGTTTTGCATTGGTTTCAAAGAACTTCCATTAATGAACTTAGCCACTAGATAGTAATAACTCTGTTTTCTTCCATTTAATATATATTTTCCATGAATAGATGCAATTGTGCATAAATGAAGAGAAGAGTGTATGTTGTTTTAGTCGCCTCTAATTTGGAGGGGGACCTCATCTCATTTGCCTCATCCAAGCCTTATCCACCAATGATGTAAAAGTCCACTTGACCTTAAATTTGAATTCTTATTTTGTAAGAACATTTACCATTTCCATTGAGAAAATCCAACTATCTTGAAGAATTTGACGAAGCCTTGGATACTTTTCACCTCCTCCATGCCTTATTCCCCTGATACATTTCGCAAATTTCATTCTACCTTCCCTACCATCTCCTTAGCGTTTGCCTTGTTTCCTGTAGTAAAAAAGGGCATCCTGTAGTAGAATTAGGACATATTGTAGTAGTACTACAGAAAACCTTGTAGCAACGTGTTTTGAGCTCAAATTTAGAAACATTGTGACATGAACTTAGATTAGGCATCCAATTGGTTTCCATACCCTTAAGACCAGTCCATGCCTCTTCCTCCATACATGTCTCCACTGCCAAAAACAAGTGAATATTAGCATTAGCACTCATAAAAGTAAGATATCAAAGAAAGTTCTTTTCTACAATTTTGAAATTAGCACATGCATGGAACACTTATAATACTTCCTATATCAAATTCCATGATCAGTTAGTTTATATCATCACATGTTATAAACAAGATTAAGCTAGGTTTCTTTTGCAAGAAAAATGTGTAAATTAGTAGCTAGATGATTTCATGTCACTTTATAGGCATTTTCAATTTAGGCTTTCATTACTTGAAGTAGGAAGCATTCATTCTTTTTCATTAAGGACAATTTTTCCTTCTCCATTTGGTAGTTATACTTCTTCTAGTAAATAGAAGACTAGTTTGAGAAACCCTAGTGGTCTATCACCCTAGTTGAAAAGTGACAAGAGTAGACCATTACATCTACTGTGTATATTATATAGAACACTTTCACCTCCAAGTTTGTACGAAGCTCAAGTTGATGAAGTACAGTTGGTAGCCAAAGTAGTTGTAGTATTCTTGTTTCAATAGTGGTGCTCATCACTTTTGGCATTGTTAGGTCCCTATACTACCAGTTTAACCCCTTATTGTTATTAATACAACCCGCTTATTATATTTTGTGCCCACGTAGTCCCCATTTTGTTATTATTGTGCCCCATAGAAGCCCACTATTATTATTATTATGCCCTTATATTATTATTGTTATGTCAGTTCTGATTATATTATGACCCCTTAGACTCCTATATATAGAAAGGAGGTCTTCTCATTTCTATCATCTACTAATTGTTCATTTTTGTAATGTAAAGGAGGTTGCCCCCTCGAAGAGGCTTATTTCTAAGGTGTTGATCTATCTTTTCTATCTTTCTGTGAGCTGGTTACATAACACTTGGTATCATAGCTCTGGATTCTAGGGTTTCGCACCTCTAAAAAGGTCATTGTGGCACTTTCGCGAAAACTTTTTTTCTACAATGTTCAGAAGTTGAAAAAAACCCATTCACAAAGAAATCATGATGAACCTTGGGACTAAAGTTGCGATCTTATCTCACTGTATTTTCAGATATATGATCTGAGGAAGTTAGGGTTTTTGTAAGATCCAGAATTTCATCTAAAACAAGCCATTGTGGGATGTTGGCTATCATTTTTTGCTACAACGTTTCAGGAGCTAAAAACAAAACGCATGTGAGAAGAAATTGGTTTGAACATCAGGTCCAAATTTTAGATCTTTTCACGCTATATTTTTAGATATATGATCTGAGGAATTCAAGTTTTTTGCAAGCTCTCGAATTACATCCTAGGCAGCTGACCTTGGGAAATCAACATAACTCTCTCTCTGAGCATCAGACTGAAATTTCGTAAGAAGTTACAGAAAGATGGAGAACTGTATTTTGTGTGGGTATTATTTTTAGAACCTAACATGGAAATAGTGACACATGGCATGTCGTATAATTTCATTGTGCTTTATTAGTCTATAATTAGGTCATCGTGGGAGATTTGAGCCCAAATTTAGAAAAATTGTGATATGAGCTTAGATTAGGCCTCCACTTGCTTTCCATACCCTTAAGACCAGTCCATGCCTCTTCCTCCATACATGTCTCCACTGCTAAAAACAAGTGAATATTGACATTAGCACTCATAAAAGTAACACATCAAAGAAAGCTTTTTTCTACAATTTTGAAATTAGCACATGCATGCAACAGTTATAATACTTCCTATATCAAATTCCATGATCAGTTAGTTTAGATCATCACATGTTATAAACAAGATTAAGCTAGGTTTATTTTTCAAGAAAAATGTGTAAATTAGTAGCTAGATGATTTCATGTCTCTTTATAAAAAATTTCAATTCAGTCTTTCATTCCTTGAAGTAGGAAGCATTTATTCTCTTTCATTAAGGACAATTTTTCCTTCAACATTTTGTAGTTATACTTCTTCTAATAAATAGAAGACTAGTTTGAGAAACCCTAGTGGTCTATCACCCTAGTTGAAAAGTGACAAGAGTAGACCATTACATCTATTGTGTATATTATATAGAACACTTTCACCTCCATGTTTGTATGAACCTTGGGTTGATGAGGTATAGTTGGTAGCCCAAGGAATTGTAGCATTCTTGTTTCAATAGTGGTGCTCATCACTTTCGGAATTGTTAGGTCCCTATACTACAAGTTTAACCCCTTATTGTTATTAGTACAACGCACTTATTATATTTTTGTGCCCATGTAGTCCCCATATTGTTATTATTGTGCCCTTACATTATTATTGTTATGTCATATCTGATTATATTATGACCCATTAGACTCGTATATATAGAAAGGAGGTCTTCTCATTTGTATCATCTATGAATTGTTCATTTCTATAATGTAAAGGAGGTTGCCCCCAAAAAGAGGCTTATTTCTAAGGTGTTGATCTATCTTTTCTATATTTTTGCGAGCTGGTTACATAACATTTGGTATCATAGCTTTGGATTCTAGGGTCTCATAGCTCCAGAAAGGTCATCGTGGCATTTTCACTGAAATTTTTTTTTACGATGTTTCAAAAAATTAAAAATAACCCATTTGCAAAGGAATTGCGATGAACCTTGAGACCGAGGTTGTGATATTATCTCACTGTATTTCTGGATATATGATCTGAGGGAGTTAGGGTTTTTGCAACATCTAGAATTTCATCTAAAACAAGCCATTGTGGAATGCTCACTATCATTTTTTTGCTACAACGTTTTATAAGCTAAAAACAAAACGCATGTGAGAAGAAATTGGTTTGAACCTCGGGTACAAATTTTAGATCTTTCCACGCTATATTTTTGGATATATGATCTAAGGGATTAAGGGTTTTTCTAGGCTCCCAAATTACATCCTAGATAGGTGACCTTGGGAAAATCATCATAACTCTCTCACTGAGCATCAGATTGAAATTTCGTAAGAAGTTACAGAGAGATGGTAGACTGTATTTTATTTGGGTATAGTTTGTAGAACCTAATGTGGAAATATTGACACGTGTCATGCTGTATAAGTTCACTTTACTTTATTAGTCCATAATTAGGTCATCATGGGAGATTGGATATAAATATTTCTTCGGGAATCTAATTGTGATCAGACTTGTGTAGTTAGAAGGTGGGCTCAGAGGGCTATTGCAGACTGAAATTTCAGAACTTAAAGATCTGAATGTATAGAGTTACATTCATTTCAAGATTGAGCTCCTAAAATAAAGAAAAAACAAGATGAGGAAGTTTGATGGCAAGGATCCGGTAAGTTGGATACTACATATGAAGAAAGATTTTGATCTACATGGTGTACCACTGTTACAAAAGATATGTATTGCATCTAATTATTTAGAACTAAATCAATTTTTAGGGTATAAAGGGCTATGTTCTCGTAAACCACTTGGCACGTGGTCAATTTTCATGGAGGAAATGATAACACATTATGAGGTTACAAAGAGAAACACGTTCTTTAGCCAATTGATAAATCTCAAACAAAATGGTTCCTAGTAGAGCACATTGAGGACTTCCAAAAATTGAATATAATGGTAATTGATATTCAAGAGAAGAAAACGGTTTATGTCTTCATAGGTACTTTAAAGGATAAAATTCAACATGAGGTTCATCTTTGGAAACCTAATTGATTGGAGAAGGCATTCAAGTTGGCAAGAAAAATTGTAAGAAAAATTATGGAAAGAATGAATCCCACCACTCACGACTATAATTATGGAAGTGTTTTTTCTCCTAGCTTTCCACAACCTACAAGGTTTACACCACAACAATTGGAAGAAAAAAGAGAAAAAGGGCTTTGTTACAATTGTGATAAAAAATACATTAAAGGTCATAAATGTGGTAAGAAGAAATTATTTTACATAGATTATGAAGAGGAGGAACAAAGGGATCAAGAAACATCAAAAGAAGAGGATATACACCAAGAACCCACCCTAGAAAAAGAAGAAATGGATCCGACCATATCTTGTAAAGCATTGGAAAGAATTACCACTCCTCAAAATCTCAAGATAGAAGGACATATAAAGAAGAAAAAGGTTAAAGAAGTGAAAGATAACATCGAGAAAGAAGAAATGAATCTGACCATATCTTGTAATGCATTGGCCAGAATTACCACTCCTCAAGCTATCAATATAGAAGGACACATGAAGAAGAAAAATGTTCAAGAAGTGAAAGATTAAATCGAGCATCAAGAAATGAATCGACCATATCTTGTAATGCATTGGAAGAAATTACCACTCCTCAAACTATCAAGATAGAAGGAAATATCAAGAAGAAAGAGGTTCAAGCAGTGAAAGATCACATCGAGCATCAACAACAAGTTCTCCAACTTTTAAAGGATAATGCCACTTTGGTGCAGAATCGAATGAAAAAACAGATAGATCAACATCGCAGTGAAAAATGTTTTGATGTAGGTGATTGAGTATTTTTATGGTTACATCCCAAGCAAGCTATTCATGAGAAGGAAATGTTGGCAATACTACATGCACTTAAGAAATGGCGACCTTACCCAATGGGAAGACAGTTCAAGGTAAAAATGGATCATGATAGTCTTAAATACATTTTAGAACAAATATTATCATTAGAAGAACATAAAAAATGGGTCACAAATATGTTGGGTTATGACTTTGACATCATCTATAGAAAATGGAAGAAATTTTTTGTTGCAGATGCATTCTCAAGAAAGGATGAGGATGTGGAAGCATTGTTTTGTGCTATTTCTATTATGCAACCAAATTGGATAAACGAAGCAAGGGATGAATGGAAGAAGGACAAAGAAGTGTGGCCACTCATTTAAAAGTTGAAGAATATCCCAATTCAAACAATATTGCCAAAACTTGAAGAGGAAGGAAAAATCATATTGGAACTTGGAGCAGTCATAGAAACAAGAACCCGAGAGCTAGGAAATCGATCAATTTCAGAATATCTCATCAAATGGAAGAACTTACCTGCTGAAGATTCCACATGGGAGGACAAATTTTTTATACAAAAGCATCAAAAACTACTCAAGCATTGAGGAGAACACTTTTTGAAGGAGAGGGGCATGTTAGGCCCCTATACTACTAGTGTAACCCTTTATTGTTATTAGTACAACCCCCTTATTATATTTTTGTACCCATGTAGTCCCCACATTGTTACTATTGTGCCCCATAGAAACCCACTATTGTTATTATTGTGCCCTTACATTATTATTGTTATGTTGGCTTTGATTATATTATGACCCCTTAGGCTCTTATGTATAAAAAGGAGGTCTTGTCATTTGTATCATCCAAGAATTGTTCATTTGTGTAATGTAAAGGAGGTTGCCCCCTTGAAGACGTTGAATTCTAAGGCGTTGATCTATCTTTTTTATCTTTTTTGTGAGCTAATTTCATAACAACCAACCTAGAAGTTGTAGTCAACAGCACTACAGTAGGCAGGCCAAGTGTAAGATAAACAATGTACAATGATCACAAGTATAGTTAAGAACAATGTACAATGGTGACCTATGTTATTTATTATTCATGTAATTTTAACCTAAAATATTTACTTATTAATGTTAACATTAATCCATTAAAACCCAATGCAAATTTTACAATTTTTTGTAAGTGAATCGAAACTTAACCTAAATTTGCCATAAGGAAAAGGCCAAATAAAATGATGAAAAAGCTTGAAAACTGAAAGTTATTTTGACCATGCATGATAATAAACACCTAAAATTAATGCCAACCCCACCATTTTAATTACGGTGGGGACTAATAAGAGTGTGCTAGCTTAAGATAGAACTTGAGATTTATATTAGAAACTCGCGTTTACACCTCAATGTTAGTTTGTTGATAAATTTTTTAAGAATTCCATTTTTTGAAAAAGAAAAAAATAAAAATACAAAAATAAAACGAAAGTCAAAGGTCAAATAATTCTCCATTTAGAAAAAGAGAGATTAAAAATACAAAAATAAATCGAAAGTCCAAAGAACTTTAGAGATCTGACACAAACTCCTAATTTCTTTGCACCGTCATCTTTGCATGTGATGCCCTTATGCTTCACGCGCTTCCGGCTACGCCCGTTAACTTTATTCCGTCCCTTTCACTGTATGTGCGTGTACAGAAAAGAGTTTGCCGTTTAATAAACGTGATCGTGTACAGAAAAGAGTTGCCGTTTAATAAACGTGATTATCTATCTGGCATTAACTTATCCACCGTCAAATCACCGTCGGATCTCACCATTAAATTAAAGATAATTAGATATTAATTTTAATGGAAAAGTAAATAAAACAATTGAAAATAGTTCAATTTCATTTATTAATCATATATATAAACCAATAAAAACCATATAATTTATTAAATAATTATATACCAACTATAAACATATATGTATAAAAATTAAGGAACTTATTCCGCTCAGGGTAGGTTTATTCCATTAGATCTTCTATCTTAATATTGGTGTATTTATAAATGGATTAATGTATACAAATTAAATTAAAAAAATATATAATTTAACTTTTATTTTACATTTAGAAGGGTGATATGGAATCTATAAATTTAAGAATATTAAAATATTACCTATATAGTTTTGAGGTTATACACACCGTTTTGTGGTGTTTTAAAACAACTTTAATGCAAGTGCACGATTTTTTGGCTTGATATACTCAAGCAGCTAAATTACTATTATATTAATGTAGAATTTAATGTTTAGGATAAATATTATTGTATTTTGTGTTACGAGGTGTTTTATACTTTAGAATAAGATAGATAGGTTGGTGTTGATGTAATGTAAAAAAGATGGTACATTATTATTTATTTATTTATTATGGTTATATTAATATAATAATAATAATATAATGAAAATTAATATAATCTCTATGTTTGTTTAGTTTTTTAGTGATTTAATCCAGGTAATAAAAATAATAAAATTTAATTTGTTATATTTAATTTCGTTTTTATCAATAAAATTACCAACAATATTTTAAATAAAAGAAAATC
>APFE031206322.1:8624-61190 GCA_000404065.3 Pinus taeda
AAATTCTAAGGTTCAAGCAGTGGAAGATCACATTGAGCATCAACAACAAGTTCTCCAACTCTTAAAGGATAACCTAACTTTGGCACAGAATAGAATGAAACAATAGGCAGATCAACATTGCAACGAAAGAAGTGTTGATGTAGGTGACTGGATATTTATAAGGATACAACCATATAAACAAATGTCCCTCAAGCAACCTAAGAAGGATAATAAATTATCACCAAAGTATTATAGTATGTATAAGGTGTTGCAAAACATTAGTACTATGGCATACAAATTGGCACTTCCTACAGCTTCTCGAGTGCACCCATTTTTCCATGTTTCATGCTTAAACAAGATTATTTGTGACAAGCTCCCAGTTCAAACAATATTGCCAAAACTTGATGAGGAAGGAAAAATCATATTAGTATCTGAAGCAGTCACAGAAACAAGAACTCGACTGCTACGAAATCGATTAATTTTGGAGTATCTCATCAAGTGGAAGAACTTACCCACTGAATATTCCACATGGGAGGATGAGAATTTTATACATAAGCATCCATAACTAATCAAGTGTTGAGGACAACACTTTTTGAAGGAGAGGGGCATGTTAGGTCCCTGTAATACTAGTGATTCCCCCATTACTATTGTCATTATAGCCCTTATTGTTATTGTTGTGCCCCTATTGTCCCCATATTGTTATTATTGTGCCCCATAAAAGCCCACTATTGCTAATGTTGTGCCCTTATATTATTATTGTTATGTCGGATTTGATTATATTGTGACCCCTTATACCTTTGTATATAGAAAGGAGGTTTTGTCATTTGTATCATTCGAGAATTGTTCATATGCGTAATGTAAAGGAGGTTGCCCACTCGAAGAGGCTGATTCTGAAGTCGTTGATCTATCTTTTCTAAATTTTTGTGAGCTGGTTTCTTAACAACCTAAACACTTATCAGCACAGTTTCCTTCCTTTGTCATGAACCTGAACACAAAAAACAAGAATAGATAAGATAAACATAAATGAGATGATAAGCGAATTTTATTTGAAACAAATCATGTTTTGCAGGGAATCAGGAAAAATGTAGAGCACAATAAATCCCAACATAGACATCATGAAGAGGAATGCAGAGTGATGAGGTGGACTTTATGGCTAATTGCAATCGAAAATCAAATTTTTGGGCAGATCATAAGACAATTACAGCCAGTTTAAACCGAGAGTATTTCATACAATATCCAAAAGGGGCCTTTTCAAATAAATATTGTGATACATTGGTTTTATCGCAATCGCAAATCGGAGTTGCAGATTATAAGAAGTGGCCAAAATATTTGCAATTTGCGATATGCGGGATGATTCATGGTGACGTGGCAGATGATGTCGCGGGAGGAACGTGATGTTATATCGCAATAGCACTGGGATGAGGCATGACCTTTTATAAATTTGCAAATGCAATATAGGCCTTGAACACAATATTAATATAAATCATATTGTATAATCCAGGTGGGTCTGAGTCTTATCATATATTGCAATCGGCAAAGGGAGCGGGGTATGGACTTAAGTTTTTGCGATAGCCTACGGACGTGATATGAATATGTATTTGCATGTATTTTATCGTCGAGTCCAGGGCTGATCATAGATCGGCGAAGGTAATGGGGAAGGACTCTTTGGTAACTGCGATAGCTCTGGCTGTGAGGATTTATGGAATGGATTTTATAATCCCATCGAGTCCAAGCTTAATCGCAATCTCAATCGACAATACGAAGTGGTCTTTGATTTAGAACTTTATTTATTTGCAATGCAGGGTAGTCTTAGCCTTTAGATAAGTCAGAGTTTGCGAGAAAATCTTTTCCTTTAGATACTTTCGATTATTTTGATTTTTTGTTTAAATAACCCATGTTTTAATACTTAAGGCTTTAATTAAAAAACCTAAGCGTAAGTCTTGGTTTCGGGGGCTATTTAATTTGGTTTTTGGGATAATCAAGATTTAATAATTGGGTTTTATTTAAAAAACCTAAGTATTAAACTTGATTATAAGATTGGAGGAAAAGGGCAAGAAGGTCATTTTGAAGAAGGTCAGTCAAGCAAACAGGATGAGAAGGACCTCATCATAGATGAGCTTCAAGAAAGACTATGAAAATCTCATTACACCATTGCCTTTCTGAAAAAGAAAAATAGAGAATTAAAAATCCAAGTTAGCGAGGCACAAAGACAAATAAAGCATGAAACAGTGCCCAAATCACCATCACTTGCAGCTAAAGACAAATGAAAAATATGATTAATCTTGAAGAGGCAGATATCCCTGAAATAAATCCTAGAAGACCAAGAACTTGGGCAATGACCAGGAAAGAACAAGCCACTGAAGATATGCCTCCACCTCAAGCCCAACCTATCAAAGAAGATATTATCAGAGCTGAAATTGAAGAAACAAGGAATATTGGCTAGAAAGAGTTAATGATCATCTAGAGAACCTGTTTCATAAAGCCAATAGAGACAATGACCTCCAAAGAAACCTAGCAAGGCATTACTATGCTAGAAATTTAAGTCATAGAGCAAGAATAAGACTACTTAAGAAGAAGATTCAGAGGACGAGAAAGCAGCTAAGAGAGGCCAAACAAGCAAGAATCAAAGGGAAGAGGAGCAGCCTTGACATTTTGGCTGAAGTAGTAGCTAGTTAATTTTTTGCATCCCTGTGTCAATTTTTTTCATTTTATAATTTTTTGCATAAGGTATCATGATATTTTGGACGTTTTGAGAATCCAATTTTTGTGTCATGAGGAAATCAATGAAGAAAAACCATCCACTACAGCATTGTTTTGTGATTCAGAGATGTTTTGAGTCAAATTTGACCTTGACTGCCCTCGACTACGCAAAGTTCAAAGAGGGGTTTTCACAAAGAGTATCAGTTGGAGAAAGAGTTTCAGAGCTTCATCAGCATGTCCCATACTGAAATGCATCTATTCATCTACAGAAAAGATCAACAAGCCCCTTAAAACACCAAATTATGGCACCCAAATGTATTATGACTATGTAAACTTTCAGAGTTTTTTTTGTTTTAGCCATCTTTTGGAAATCTGTTTTGTGGCCAAACAAAGATGAATATTGGGAAAAGAGGAGTTTTATTTCTCCTAAGCTGAAAAATTACAAAAACCTATCTCACTTTTCACACAGGTATCAGGGATTGGGAGATCCACTCTCATCATTTCAACATATTTTTCTGATTGCGCAATTGCCTGTTTTCATAGAATCTTATGAACAACTGGAGAAAAATTTGTGGAAACTGAGAGAGGTTTATCTTAAAAGCATATGTATCTACAATAACCGCTTTCACTTTACAGAGGTCATATAGTTTGAAATTTATGAGGGTAACTTGGAGACCTATTTTTACATTTTTTATAGAAACAATTGACATGACAATCAGCCTAATCCTTGTCAAGGTTTCAAATTTTTGTAAGATTTGATCATATTTGAAGCAGTTGAAAGATGGAGACATGTAATAGGATGGATTAGAAGGTTGGATTAGAATTAATTAGCATCTTTCTAGTTGTTTCAAATCAGTTTTGGTTTAGTAAATGCAACCCCTATTTTTCTGCATTCAGTTTTTAGGTGCATTGAATATGTTCTTTCGACTTTTTAAAGAGGAATTTGATCACTTAATGAGAAATTAGAATCCCTATTATGTGTAAATATGAGAATAAAATGAGGTTAGTAATTAGATGTTTCTATTAATTAGTAATAGGATGGATTAGAAGGTTGGATTAGAATTAATTAGCATCTTTCTAGTTGTTTCAAATCAGTTTTGGTTTAGTAAATGCAACCCCTATTTTTCTGCATTCAGTTTTTAGGTGCATTGAATATGTTCTTTCGACTTTTTAAAGAGGAATTTGATCACTTAATGAGAAATTAGAATCCCTATTATGTGTAAATATGAGAATAAAATGAGGTTAGTAATTAGATGTTTCTATTGATCGAGATATTATGTAAACATTTGCTTATTAATACTTCAAACTTTGAAGTATTATGGGTTGGAACTTATTTTAGAAGAAAGACTCTTTGATGTAAAGAAGATCACAGGGACTCATTTGATCAAACTTCAGTAATACAGTTGCAGCAATTATAGGATTATTGTGTCACTTATGCTAGTGAAGTGCATTTACCTTTATATCTTTGTCTTCACTATTTTCATATGTTATTCATTGATTTCTGGATTATTTTAAAGAAGTAAAAGAGTAGAACTTGTTGCAAAATACACTCTACTTCCGGCTTAATAAAAATCTTAATGTTTTCTACTTGATGATTAGTATCATAATTCTTAACTGCTCTGGTATAATCTGATTCCCTCATCTTTTCTTCTAAATCACACCTCAACCTTAAGAATCTAGCAAAGGTGCATATCCTGCCCTATAAGGTTTCCTGTAGAACCTGACTTGGTTGAACTCAGCTTGACTCCATTGCCCAATGGCTTATCTTCCTTGTTTCAACCCAACTCAATTCTAAAATCCAAAACCTGAACCTAATAGCTAGCCTAGTATTATTCAGAAGAACATAGCTAAATCAGATAGAGAGATCCCTCTCTAGGGTTAGAAGGGCTAGATTCACAACTCCCAAAGTGGTTTTGTGGTTACCTCTACAATTATTTCCCAGCCTTATTAAATTACAGAGTTATAACATAGTGGTGACCATATTGGGGATGAACTATTTAATATTCCTCAGGAAAGAGTATCAAGTACTAGATCTAATTACTGATAGTGGATAGTGATCAGACACAAGAAGGCTAAATTTATTTTTCACCTGGCAACTCCATGTTTCAAGTATCCAGAGCTTCAAAGTTTTCAAGGTGACTCCACTGTTAAAGAATCCAGATTTGCAGAAAACTCATGGTGACTATACTGCATGTTGATCAGATTTCTTACTAAGCAACATGACAGGGTATGTGGCAAACCCTATATGTGGTGAAGTTTTAAAACAATTCAAGGATACGTTAGCATATTTTCAAATTGATGAAGTTTTTTCAAAGGTCGTGTTTCATTATTTGAAAACGAGCAAATTTTCTCCTAAAGGTAAAATACGTTTTCTTGAGTTAATTGTTGAAAGACTTGAGAATGGTATTGAACTTTTGGATTTTCAGATTCAGTCATATAGTTTCCAAGCTCCTAAACAGTTCTTAGAAAATGTTGCTTCTCCAAAACAAGAGGAGATTGCATTTCCTTTTGTTTTGCATATTGATGAGAGTTTTGTTTTCGAGCACAAGACTAAAACTACAAAGTTGGAATCAGGGTTTAACCTTAAGGATACAACTGGAAAAATCATTCATGTTCAACTGGTCATTCAAGGCCTGAAAGTTAAACTAATTAATCATGCCTTTATTGATCCTATGACAAACTACATGGAGGTTCATTTTAGCTTAAGTATTCAACCATTTTTTCACTATAAGGACCGGATCCATCAGTAATTTCCATTACACATTACATCTTTGATTTTGTGGACCGATATTCAAGTTGTCCTTTTGATTTTGCTAACAAGCAGTCAAGAAGTCCACTTATTTCAACAGCTACTTGACTGGGTTCATTGGAATTTTTGTATTATTTGATTCAGCGTCATTTTCAGCAGTGTAGGATAGGTAGTTGTGTGCAAATAAGCTCAGTACTCTGAGCATATTTTTCAAGCATTGTTGTCAGTTTCAATTTCAGATAGTAGTATAGCTTTCAGTTCAATGTGTATTTCATATTTCAGTTTGCAGAATGGTTTTGATTTTAGTTTGAGAGTTTTTTAGTCACAGAGATTTTATAGCAAAACAGGTTGCAGATTTGCGATCAGCCCAACGCATCAGGCTACTAGTCTACAGTGTTCTTGGCACCTCACAAGGAGGATTCCATCCCCATTGGAACCACTACTAGGGTCCTATAAATTTTATAAGTTGATTTGTTGTTGTACCTGATTATTTAGGTTCGAGAGATGTAAATAATGATTAATTTCTGAAATTATTTCCATGAAAAGGTTGATCATAATATTTGGATATATAAATATCTTGGCTAGTCATCATTAGTGTTGTAAACTCAAGGTACAAGTACTGAAAGAGACACCTAATCACCTCTACTCTCCCCTCATCAAAGTTTTCCCTCCCCTCCTACTTCACTCATCCCATCCACTCATTCCATCTCCCCTCATCATTGGCCATAAATCACTCTTCTAAATACTTTTCCCCCTCATTTGTTTCCCTTTTTCACTCCATATCCCTCATTTCCCCAATGAGAATGCAAGCATTTCCATCACAGCACAGAAAGAAGGTCGATTGCAGAGTTTTGAGCATTCACCGTGGCTGACTACGCAAAGTGACTGTGCAAAGTTTCCCCCTCATCTCGACCTCACCTCGATAAAAAAATATTGGTTTCTCCAACACCTCACCATACACAAGTAGTTATTTACAAAACCCGTGTCTCATTTTCCCTTGGATTTCCCCCCATGTATTAAAAAAATTTGAGGTGACTGCACATTGACTGTGCAAAGACAGAGTATTTTAGTTTTTGAATTTTCCCTCTGATTTCCAATTGATTCAACTTGTGTTGATTCAAAACGACCTTAATGCCTCCTGGATGCCCTCTATGAACACCGTGTCCCTTAGTTTTCATGATTAGTTAAATAAAATCTTAATTTCTCTCACCTTGCCTAAACCTTGCTACACAACCAATTTTTCCCATAAATCTTAGCTATTGACCGAGAAGCATTCATACTCCCTGTAATATTATCCGAACAATTGATTTTAAGGACAACTCACATCAACCCTACCCTTGTTTTCATTTTCCACTCTAAATCTTAGTTCATTGGTTATGTTTACAACTCCCTAGCAGTTTGGTTATTTTATGTTTGAAATTCATTCAAAATCATCATCCTCAAGCGTAAACCAATGATAAACTTCATCAACAAACATGTCTACATCAAAATAAAAGAAAATAATCATAGCAAAACCCATAAGAGTGGAACCAAATGTTGACAAGTGACCCAACCATTTGGTCAGCCTTTGAACAAGTAGGGTGTATAGAGTTTTGCAACAAATGTTAGATTCATGGTTTTCATTCCCAAGTGGCGGAACAATTTGCACAGAACCTCAAAGGCAACATGGTAAAGGTGATAAACATCGAGTTTGAAGTGTCAGAGGAGACTATTGCTTTGGCTACTGATAACCCATTGACATGAGATTGTTGGTTTAAAAATATCGATCTTGACCCTAATTTGTACAAAACCTTCCTCAAACCTTAGCACATAAATAATTATGGAAGGTTTTTCCCAAGAAACTACCTCTTGAACTGATATGATAGGATTTTAAAGGAAATCCAAAGGTACTTTACATGTGAGGGTAGATTTAGTAGAATTTATCAATACCATATTAGGTTGCTCATGCATTTCACCGAGAGAAAGAGCCTTAACATGCATTTCTATTTGTTTAAAAGTTTGGGTAAGATGGCAAAGAAAGTGAAAACTAGAGGAGGAAAACATGATGGAAGTCTATTTCATTTTGCCCTCATTAAACTGCTAGTTTTGAAAGAGTTTGAAAACAGAGGCATCACTTGGGAGGATTTCCTTACAACATCCAATTTCATAAACCAGTCAAATATGTCAAAAATCCAAGAGGAAAATCCCACACCTGAGGCATCTTAATACACACAAAATAAAGAAGAATCAGTTGAAGAGCCTACAGGGCAAAGGATTACTACAAGAGCACATGCTAAGAAGAGAAAGGCAATAGAACTCCAAAAGGAAAAAAAGGCTAATGCTTTTGAGAAAATCAAGATGCCCCGAAGATCTAGGAGAAAGGGTACCATCCAGAATGTGACATACAATACATTCCTAAGCATGACATCAGTTCTTCTAAAAGAACTTTGACATAGTAGTTTGAAGAACAAGAGATTGGAGAAAAGGGCGAAGAAGGTCATTTTGAAGAAGGACAGTCAAGCAAACATGATGAGAAGGACCTCATCATAGATGAGATTCAAGAAAGACTGGGCAAAGCTCATTACACCATTGCTTTTCTACAAAAGCAAAATAGAGAATTACAACACCGATTTAGCGAGGCATAAAGACAAATAGAGCATGAAACAGTGCCCAAATCACCATCACTTGCAGCTGAAGACAAAGGAAGAAAGGTGATTGATCTTGAAGAGGCAGATGTCCTTGAAACAAAGTCTAGAAGACCAAGAACTCGGGAAATGACCAAGAAAGAACAAGCCACTAAAGATATGCCTCCACTTCAAGCCCAACCTGTCAAAGAAGATACTATCAAAGCTTAAATTGAAGAAAACAAGGAATATTGGCTGGAAAGAGTCAATGATCATCTAGAGAACTTGTTGCATAAAGCCAATAGAGATAATGAACTCCAAAGAAACCTAGCAAGGAATTACCATGCTATAAATTTAAGTCATAGAGCAAGAATAAAAGTAATTAAGAAGAAGCTTCAGAGGACCAAAAAGCAATTGAGAAAGGACAAACAAGCAAGAACCAGAGGGAGGAGGAGCAACTTTGACATTTTGGCTAAAGTAGTAGCTAATTAATTTTTTGCATCCATGTGTCAAATTTTGTCATTTTATAAATTTTTTCATAATGTAGCATGATGTTTTGTTTGTTTTGAGAATCAAATTTTTGTGTCATGAGGAAATAAAGGAATAAAAACCACCAGTTGTAGCAGTGTTTTGTGATTTAGAGATGTTTTGAGTCAATTTTGACTTTGACTGCCCTCGACTGCGCAAAGTTCAAAAAGGGGTTTTCACAAAGAGAATAAGTTGTATAAAGATTTTTATAGCTTCATCATCATGTCCCATACTGCAATGCATCCATTCATCTACAACAAAGATCAACGGTCCCCTTAAAACGCCAACTTTTGGCACCCAAATGTATTGTGACTATGTAAACTTTTAGAGTTTTCACTGTTTTAGTAATCTTTTGGAAATCTATTTTGTGGCCAGACAAAGGTGAATCTTGGTAAACTAGAGGAGGTTTTGTTCTCCTCAGATGTAAAACTACAAAAAACTATCTCAATTTTTACACAGGTATCAGGGATTGGGAGATCCACTCTCATCATTTCAGCGTGTTATTCTGACTACGCAATTGCTTGTTTTAGTCATCATTTTGCAGAGAATCTTATGAACAACTACAGAAGAGTTTGTGGAAACTGAGAGATATTTATCTTAAAAACATCTTTATATACAACAACCTCTTTCATTGTTTACACAGGTCATACAAATTGAAATTTATGAAGGTAACTTGGATACCTAGTTTTACAGTTTTTACAGAAAAAAATTGACATGACAGTCAACCTAATCCTTGTCAAGATTCCGAATTTTTGTAAGATTTGATCAGATCTGAAGCAGTTGAAAGATGGATACATGTAATAGGATGAAGTATAAGGATGGATTAGCATTAATTAGCATATACATAGTTGTTTCAAATCAATTTTGGTTTAGTAAATGCAGCCCATGTTTTTCTGCATTCAATTTTTAGGTGCATTGAATTTGTTCTTTCAACTTTTTAAAGAGGAATTCAATCACTTAGAGAGGAATTAGAATCCCTATTATGTGTAAAGATAATAATAAAATGAGGTTAGTAATTAGATGGTTCTATTTCTCAGGATATTATGTAAACATTCACCTATTGATACTTCAAACTTTGAAGTATTATGGGTTGGAACTTTTTTGAGAAGAAAGACTCTTTGATGTAAAGTAGCTGACAAGGCCTCATTTGATCAAAATTCAATAATAAAGCTGCAGAAATTATAGGATTCTCGTGTCATTTATGCTAGTGAAGTGTATTTACCTTTGTATCTTTGTCTTCACTGTTTTCATATGTTATTCATTGATTTCTGAATTATTCTAAAGAAGTAAAAGAACATAACTTGTTGCAAAATACACTCTACTTCCATCTTAATAATAATCTCAATATTTTCTACTCGATGATTACTATAATAATTCTTAAGTGCTCTAGTATAATCTAATTCCCTCATCTTTCCTTCGAAATCACACCTCAACCTTAAGAATCCAGCAAAGGTGTCTATCCTTCCCTATAAGATTGCCTGTAGAACCTGACTTGATTGAACTCAGCCTCACTCCATTGCCCAATGGCTTATCTTCCTTATTTCAACCCAACTCAATTCTAAAATCCAAAACCTAAACCTAATAGCTAACCTAATATTATTCATAAGAACATAGCTAAATCAGATAGAGAGATCCCTCTCTAGGGTTGGAAGGGCGGGATTCCCAACTCACAAAGTGGTTTTGTGGTTGCCTCTGCAATTATTTCAAAGGCTTATTAAATTAGAGAGTGATAACAGCACAGATATCTCCTTGACCAACCCTTCTTCCCTGCTCAGCAACCAGCCCTGGAATTGCGCAGAGTTTTCCTTGACCATCCCTTCTTCCCTGCTTTGCAAACAACCTAGAAACTGCGCAGAAGTGTCAGGGAGGCTTCCCTGTTGACCTACTCTGCTCACCCAGAAAACTAGGTAGAACTGGCTATCACCAGCCCTTCTTCCCTGTTCTACAACCAGCCCAAAAATTACGCAGAAATGTCCAAACCCAGACTCTCTCTGAGGATTGCACATTTTTGACCAGCAACTCCTGCAGCCCGACCTTGTCCTCCTCTGGAAAATTGCGTAGATTTTTTTGCTAGTGCCTCCTGTTGCTCGCACTGTCTTCTCCAAAGCAATTGCATAGATCCCAACTATATGACCTACCTAGTGCTCCCCTTGAAATTTGCATAGATTGACTCAAAAACTCCCCGACACCCCACCTGACCTTCCTCCCAGAAACTGCACAATCCTGCCTCCCAAGTGGGTTTTGCCCCACAGTTGTCATTATTGTCCCAGATTGCGAAAATATCTCTCCTAGTGGCATATTCATATTTTTTACTGACAGTGCTCCAAAGCCTCTCATCCTGGCTCGAGTTGTGCTCTATGCAGTTCCAGTGCCTTATCCCTCTCTTGTTCACCTGTACTGAAATGGAAAACAATGCATCATGATAGACTAGGAGATTTTTTTATTTGATGCCGTCTCGTCATGAGTGATTTCAGGAATAGTTACATCAATGAAACATGGCATTATGATGAATGGGATGGAAAAGAGGCGCATGCTAGAATACTTTCTCACGGTCGAACGAACACATGAAGCACATTGAGCAAGTGAGCGAAAGGGACACATTCACATGCACCATCAAGGAAAGACCATGACCATCGAAGACCATGCGAATTTTTTTATGCGGAGGTGAAGACATATTACACCGAGAGCATACCATCACTTAGCAGCATAGCAACTCAATACAGACACCACATTCAGCCAGTACATGTCAACAGTGTCATGTTGAGTTGTGTCATGAGCTGTCTTTGCCACATACTACTATGGGCCATACTTGTTGTAATCAATGTAATGTAAAGTGGAAGTCTAAGAGACCCACATTTGAAATTGAAAAGTCATGTAAAGTTGAAAATTCATAAGAATTTAAACAGTCATGAGGGAAGTCGAAGAGTTACAAGGGTCAATAATACCCCCTTGGCTATATATATCCCCCCATTGTATGAGCAAAGGACTTTTCACCTTGGCTCCTCCCACATAGCCTTAAGAATCTGTAGTTTATTCTTTGAGGAGTGGGGAGTGGCTCTAATGTCCCACTACTAGGGCTAGTGATGTATGTTGTACAAATGTGTCTTGGATCTTTTTCTTAATTCAGAAGCCTATCTCAGGCCAGCACATTTTCACTCATGTTTTGTATCTATTTGTAAGACGATTCTTTAAATGTTTGCAATGCATGTTTGCTTAACATGTACTAAGATAGTTGAACTACTTCGGTTATTTTAGTACTCATACTGTTGAAGATGTGTTGTATTGTTTATCATTGTTGTCCTATCCATGTGGACTACTCTACCAGACATTAGACAGACCATCTTTATGTTTTCTTCATTTTAACAACTGTCACCCCCGTGTGGACTACTCTGCTGGATAGCGTACGTGTTCTCCTTGAACTTTGTTTTTCACGACTTTTTCATCCGTTTTGGACTATTCGTTGGATGCTAGACAAACCCTTGTCATTGTTTGCGTGTGTGTCTTCCTGGGTTGGGACTATTCCCTCTCATCAAGAGGCTCACTTTACCTCTCCCTTTTTATAGTAAGAGAACTCGGACACAGAGTTACATTAAGCATTCACCATGCCTACTCACCTTGATTTCTTAAAGTTACAAGCATAAAACTCTCATGTGTTGAACAACAAGAGCTAAGGAAAATCTCTATGATAATGGAAACTAGGCCATCATACTAGATGGGACTCCTACACCAAATGGTGTGAGGTCTAGTTGGGACTTCATACCGGGGATATCGCCTTTGTTGGCGGTTCTAGTACCAAAATAAAAATGGAACTAGAAGGAGGGCTTGAAGACAAGTTGAACTTGTTGCATTTGGTTTGAATCTCTTATCTAAATTGGCTCATCCATCAATCGTGCTCCTGGGGTGTTTCTCCAATTTTTCCCTTGATCAAATTTCACTCCTCGATGAGCTTCTCATTCACTTGTCCGAGTTAAAGTTTGATGGTGAGAATGGAACATCCATACCCAAGCACATTTCTGATTTTCTTCAAATTTTCCAACCTTATGAAATCGATAATGAAGAGTCTTCTTGTGTGCTTTTCTTCCTCACCCTTGAAAGTCATGCTAATTGGTGGTGAAATACCTTACCACCTGCTTCCATCCATTCTCTTCTCCCTTTCCTCAAGGAGCTCCATCAAGCCTTCGGTAAGTATAACTACCGAGATGTTTGTGGAAGAATCAACCTATTAAGAATGGAGCCTAATGAATTAGTTGAGATATTTTCTGATCGATTTCTACGCCTTTGCTATGAAATTTTGGAAGAAGATTTGAACTGGGATTTCTTGAAACAAGAGTTTGAGTGCTTGGTTCGTGTCTCTTCATATGGTGAACCTGAACCTCCTGATTTTTCTTCTTCCCCAACTCTTGTGGATCATGAGGCACCTTATATTGTAGAGGAGGATCCCAACACCCCATTTGTTCCTTGTCCTCCTCCTTTTCCGATCCCAATGTGGGTGCCCCTTTTCGGTAATTGCATAGTTGCAGAATCTACACAGCATGTCCCTAGCCCATCTTCTCATCTGTCTCCCACTTCCATGGAGGAAGTTCCAGAATGGCTTAGAAATCCTATAGCCAAGACTCATTCTTCCATTTCACAAGAGTACATCACTGTTCACAACTCAAGTCTCTAAGTTGATCAGCCTCTCTACCATCCCTCATCATTCACAAGCCATGACTCATTGTATCATGACTCGCTTGATCAATCTATTTCACCAACCAGCTATGCACATTCTCTTGATTATCAAGTTGTTGGCTCAAATTGAGATCAGACACAAGGCAATCACATTACAACGACAGAGGAGAAAAAATGTGAAGACACTATCAATTCCCCCTCTCTGATTCAAAATTGTCCACATCAAAACAACGGGCTTCCATTCTCCAACAATTCTCAATTTTCTAATCTCAATGAAACATCTTATATAATTAATTATTTCAATCAACCACCAGCCTTGGGCAGTCATCACTCCCATTCTTCCATATATCGTGAAGAACGCCCAAGCACATCATGTGATCTTTCGTTTTATCATGAATACTCCAACTCAAATCTAGAATTTCCTCCGGTCAAAGAAGATGTTCATATCGAAACTTCATGTTCACCTCACTTGCCCATGTGTCCTACCATTCACAATGCATCCACATGCATCGGAGATACTTCATTTTCTCTCACTTCTTCATCCGATGAGTTATCTCCTCAGTTGACACAAGGCAGTGAGGTTGTCCATGATGAAGTTGAAAACAGTTTAATCATAGAGTGTACTTCCCATTCCCTGTCATCTCTTCTCTTGCATGAATATAACTCTTCAAGTCAGCTTGTTGAAGCTAAAAAATCTAGTGCAACATGTGACAGATATGGTTGCCATCCTGAGAGCAATTTTGAAATTAGCAACAGTAGCCACCCTCAAGCCATGCACGATCTGGTTCAAGCTTCAAAATATGATTCTGCAATTTTGGAAAGTTCTGGGATGTACGGAGGAGTCGAGGCACGTTAACCTCCATTGATGGTTATGTCAGGACCTCGTGACTCTGGTAAGCCCACAAAACTCAATCAAATCTAGTTTCTCGCACACAATCTGTCTATTTGCATGGTTTCACTCGATGTGAGTTCATGTGTAAAAAAAATTTGGTATTCCAGATGTGATCTCTCAAATTTTCAAAATTTCACTTATGATCGAATTCACAAATTTGTCACAGCGCACCCATCTTCATGCACATCTCTTGCATCAAACTCAGGATGGGAATGTTTGCCCCTCATGAAATCATGGAATTATGAAGTTGATCATCCCAAATACTGTCTTTTCCCGCAATCATACATATCAGATTTTCTATCTCATGATCAACTCCTCAGCCTCCTTGTGAACCTTGTACTTCAAATTTTCTCTCTCATCATGTTGGGTGTGGAGCTTGATTATCTTATGTATTCAAAGGTTTCAGCCGGATGTATAGCCTAGGAAGACTATACACCCCTCTACACTGGGGGGTGCGGGGGGGACTTGTCCCCCCCACGGGGGTCTGGGGGGGCTAATACCCCCCCGGCTGGGGAGTCTGGGGGCTAGCGGCCCCCCGGCAGGGGTTCTAAAAACAGATGTAAAATTGTGTTGTAAAAGTATAGTAATTTCTAGTCAATCTAGGCCGTTCACTAGGTGGATGATCTAACGGTAGAAATTATGTTTAGTTTAGGGTTTTTTGCCCCATAAGGCAACCCCTCACTATATATGAGGGAATTTTATTGCATCTATGTAGATTTGTATTCTCAGTGAAGAAGAGAGAGGAGATTGAGAGCGAAGAGGGTGTTACAGCAGATCTGTTGTAGGTTGTAGCTCTTCATTTTTTTGGATAATATAATAAAATAAGGACTAGTTGTTTCTCCGAGGATGTAGCCCAAACTGGGTGAACCACATATATCTGTGTCTCTCTTGTTTTATGTGTTTTCTGTGTTTATATTTTTGCAATATTTTATGTGTTCCATTGCTCTGTAATATATAATTTTTTAACACATCACACCAATAATTCCCTTGTGTGATGATGAGCACACAAGTTATCACGTGAATCAAGTTCCTTTCATTTCACCACACCCCAATTGGTTTCACACACTCATAGTGTTAGCATCCCTTTTACATTCATGTGATTACCATGATTCTTGCTCAATTTTTCACCAATTGTAGGGGGGTGGTCAGTCATGTTTAGCTCACAACAAACTTGGTTCCATTGTTCAACGCATTCGCAAGATTGTTCAGATGAATTTTTCTTTGTTTAATGAAAATTGGGAATTTGTTTTCTCAACAAACTCATCTGATCATTATCCCATCTTAGGTGACTGTCATATAGCTCATCATTTTCCCAACAGTGGATTCAATGACATTTACTTCATGCCCTCCGATCTTCACTGTTTGGCATCTTTATCCTCATATTTTTGTCAAGCAGGTGAGGCACTTCAGCCTGTGTTGATGGTTATGGCAGGTCCTCACTGTCTTAGCATGATTGATGAGAATAATCAGATTTATTTTTCTATCCAAGATTCCCATCGTGATCCTATCTCTCCAATCAAAAAGGCATATTTTCACAGGTCACAAGACCTTCCAAATAGCCATTATGAATTCACGATCCAATCACTCAATAGCTGGAACAATATTACTTGGCGAGCCATGTTGTAGGGAACAAGCTTCAATCCTTCCTCGCGCTCGCTATGAAGCTCGTTGTAGATGAACACACACTCGCAAGAGGCTTCTGAGGTTTGTAAAATAATAGTATCCATCGAAAAGGTAACCATTTTTATTGGGCGATCGTGACACATTTTTCTGCCCACAGGCAAGACCTTCCTTTCCATGTGCAAGATCTTCAAGATTTTGTATTTTCGGTTATACACTATTTTTTATCTGTTTTAATCACTTGTATCTTTATGGTTGCAGGTTGGGAATGAATACGGTGGCTTCACTGGAAATTTCATGTCACATAATCCTGATTGTCTAGCTATTAGGTTAGGAGTAGGATTAGATGCATCTTAGTTTTCCTTCCTTGCACTCGTAGTCCCTCATTGTTTTCTTATTTTCATTATGCTTTCTTTAGCCATTTTTCTTTCTTGTCTTTTGGTTTTGTTTACTTGTTTTGTACTCATTTACTTGTCTTGTTTTTCCCTTTCGTGTTGAGTTTTCCTTTTGTTTTCGCTACACGAATAAGTGTTTTCCAATACTGTGTTCCAGCTTTCGATAAGTATGTGGTGAATTTAAAGAGTCTTGTGACATTGCAGCACTTGATCAGTCCTGTGTCCATCTTCTCTGTGATTAGTTTTAACTTTTAGTCGATGAAGCCTGGATGGAAAATATGATCCATCTGTAAGGGAAGCTCTGGTCAAACCATGAACCTGTGTCCAAACTGGGAAACTCCATGCCTTTATTCAGTCTTCTTCTCTATGTCTTCAATATTAATCCTACTACTAGAAATAGATAAGGGGAAAATCTGAACAAGAAAACCTAAATCAGAGGTCTTATATGCTTCTCTAAAGGAAAAACCTCTTCTTCTCTCGATAAGACGAGATCCCTCTTCAACCCCAAAAATAAATAAGTGCCTATGCACAGTCCTCTTTCAAAAAAATACCAAGGAAAAAGAAGAGAAAGGCTTTCAAAGTAGAGAGGTGAAGCAGGCAACTCTACTAGAGTACTAACAAGGCTCGCTAGCAGTGGAGTAATGTATGTGTTTCTGCATGACTCTGTTGGGGTACTATCCAAGCCTGCTGGCAGCGAAGAAACACCAAAGATGAAAAATGAACTGAAAAAGAGAAGCTAGTATTCAACCAGTGTGTCGCCAAGTGTTTTAGCGAATGCAACACCCTCCAAAATATGGCATGCATCCAAATTTCAGAGCCTTCCTTGGTTTTTCCCCTTAATGGTCACAAACACTCAGGCTCATCCCATGAGCTCTTGTCGAGCTTTCACACCCTTTTTCTTGATCGATCACTGGTCATCTTTTGGCATGTTGATTGCTATGTCATTCCTGCAAGTTTGTTCCGGAAATTTTGAAGGTTTGCAATTGTGTGTATGAGTTGTTTTCACTCTATCAACATTGGTCAGACTCACACACAAAATTGTAAACATTGTCGTGTAAGTGTCTTCACAATCGTTCAAAGACATATTTCAACTCTCACACTTGTCGCTCTTAACCTTTGAGTCAGTCTCACTAAGTAAATGTTGTGTTGTTAGTTCGAGGTGTCTCGTTGTCAAGCCATGCTAAGTGTGTGATCACATTGTCATGTATACACAAGTACACTTGCTTTCACACTTAGTCAATTTTCCTGAAAATATGTCGACCGAACAACCCCCCGTCAACCGGACCAGGTCTCAGTAACTTTACACTGTTACCCAGAACTATGCAGAGCTTGGGGATGTCCTCCGGGCAACCTACTCTACGTAATTATGGAAATGAGTCAGCTGACTGACTCCCGGAATTGCGTAGAAGTTGTCCCAAAAACTGATCCAATCTACGCTTCCCATAAGACATCCCATCAAGCCTTCCATTGGTCAACCAGAAGAAATGACTTGAGCTGTGACCCAGGGTTGTACTAATCTCCAAAATTGTGAATAGTCTTCCTCCACATGCCCTTCTTCCCCGCTCTGCAACCAGCCCAGGAATTGCACAGAGTTGTCCTTGACAACCCTTCTTCCCCACTCTGTAACCAGCCCAGGAATTGCGCAGAGTTGTCCTTGACCATCCCTTCTTCCCTGCTCTGCAACTAGCCCCAGAATTGAGCGAAGTTGTCCTTGACCAACATTTCTTCCCCGCTCTTCAATCAACCTAGGAATTGGGTAGAGATGTCCTTGACCATCCCTTCTTCCCCGCTCTGAAAATAGTCCAGAAACTATGTAGAACTGTTAGGGAGGCTTCCCTATTGACTTGCTCTACTCACTCAAAAAACTACGTAGAACTGGTTGTCACCAGCCCTTCTTCCCCACTCTCTAATCAGCCCAAAAATTGTGTAGAACTTTCCAGACCAAGATTGTCTCCAAAGATTGCGCAATTTTGATCGGGAGCTCGATCTTTTCCTCCTCTGGAAAACTGCGCAGTTTTTTTTGCAAGTGCCTCTTGCTTCCCGCATTGTCTTCCCTAGAGAAATTACAAAGATCCTAGCTAGATGACCTGCGTAGTGCTCCCCTTGAAATTGTGCAAATTGGCAGAGTAGCTCCCCAACACCCCGCCTGACCTTCCTCCCAGAAACTGCACAATCTTGCCTCCCAGCTAGGTTTTTCTCTACATCTGTCACTATTGTATTGGATTGTGAAAATTTGTCTCCAAATGACATCTGTACGATTTTTCCTAGTAGTGCTCTGAAGCCTCGCATCTTGTCCTGAGCTATGTTCTATGCAATTTCAGTGCCTTGTCCCTCTCCTAGTCACCTACACCGAAATGGAAACCAATGCATCATGATATACTAGGAGATTTTTTGATTTGATGTCGTCTCGTCATGAGTGATTGCAGGAATAGGTACATCAATGAAACATGGCGTGACGATGAACGGTATGGAAAAGAGGCGCATGTTAGAAGACTTGCTCGCGGTCAAACGAACACATGAAGCACATCGAGAAAGCGAGCGAAAGGGAAACATTCACATGCACCATCAAGAAAATACCAAGACCATCAAAGACCCCACGCACTTTGCCATGCAGAGGTGAAGACACATTCCACCAAGAGCATACCATAACTTAGTAGCACAATAGCTCGACATGGACACCACTGTCAGACAGTACATGTCATCAGTTTCATGTCGAGTTGTGTCATGAGTTGTCTCGGCCACATCACTACTATGGGTCATACTTGTTGTAATCAATGTAATGTAAAGTGGAAGTCCAAGAGACCCACATTTGTAGTTGAAGAAACAAGTAAAGTCAAAAAGTCATAAGAAGTCAAACATTCACGAGGGAAGTCAAAGAGTCACAAGATTCATTAATACCCCCTTGGCTATATATACCCCCTCTTTGTATGAGCAAAGGACTTTTCACCTTGGATCCTCCCACATAGCCTTGAGAGTTTGTAGTTTGTTCTTTGAGGATCAAGGAGTGGCTCCAATGTCCCACTACTGGGGCTAGTGATGTATGGTGTATAAATATGTCTTGGATATTTTGCTTAATTTAGAAGCTTGTCTCAGGCTAGCACATTTTCACGCATGTTTTGTATCAGTTTGTAGGACTATTCTTTAAACATTTGTAATGCATGTTTGCTTAACCTATACTAAGATAGTTGAACTACTTCGGTTATTTTAGTACTCATATTTTCGAAAATGTGTTGTATTGTTTATCATTGTTGTCTCGTGTGTGTGGACTACTCTGTCAAACATTAGAGAGACCATCTCTATGTTTTCTCAGTTTTATCAATATTCACCCCCATGTGGACTACTCCGTTGGACGGTATACATGTTCTCCCTTGAACTTTGTTTTTCACAACTGTCGCATCCGTTGTGGACTATTTTGTTGGATGCTGGACAGACCCTTATTGTTGTTTGCCTATGTTTCTTCCTAGGTTGGGACTATTCCCTCTCATCAAGAGTCTCACTTTACCTCCCCCTTTTGAAAATAAGAGAACTCGGACACAGAGTACATTAAGCACTCACCATGCATACTCACCTTGCTTTCTTGAAGTTACAAGCATAACACTCTCATGTGTTGAATAGCAAGAGCTAAGGAAAAGTTCTAAGATAATGGAAACTAAGCCATTGTATCGGATGGGACTCCTACACCAACCTGTGTGAGGTCTAGTTGGGACTTCATACCTGGGAGATCCCTTTTGTTGGCAGTTCCATCACCGTCAACAAGACCCTAGATTGAAAATTGATGTTGGGTCATTAGTTAAACAAATATTACGACCAATAGGGATAGGGGCAACTCCTTCGGTCACTTATGGAAGTTAAAACTGGAGGCACTTTTGATCACTCCCTTAACTCAATTCTTCCAGGGAAAGAATAAATTTCCATGTCGAATTTTTATTTGACTATTGCTCAACACGTATTTAAAATAGCTTCACTGATGAACCAACATCATGAAAAGCATGCAAATGTAATGAATGGTTGTAACCCTGATGACGAGATAACATAAGTGTATAACATTAGAATAATGGATAAATCTGTAATTTGACCCCAACAAAGGGTGTGAATTATAATAGAGTAATAGAGTGGGAAGAGAAATTATGGTTTTGATTTCAATGAATTTGGCGCTAAGCAACATGATCAAAGATGTTACCAGTAATGTTTGGTGTAGATATTAGAAAGAATCAATGTGGCAAGGCTTCAAAATTAGTCGTGAACATATGGAAAGACCATAGACAAGTGGGCAAATAATGGTCATACGAATTGAGCGATAATGTGAAAGATGACTAGCAATGTGAATTGTGTCTTAATCACAAATTGGGGATACAAGTTTCAATACAATTTAATCGCAAACTAGGGAGGCAGGATTTAATGCAACTTAATCACAAATTTGGAAGGTTATGTGTGAAATATTGCAAAAAAAATATGTAGTCTGGCTCACCAAATTATGATCCCCTCAATTGCATCAGCAGAAAACTTAGTTGTATCCTTACCCCTCGCTAATGTTATATTTGACATCATCAATGGTATGTGCCTTATCAAACTATGACCTCCACTTTCCACATATCATAGTAGAAGATCCCAATAGAATCCATCTTCCCATTGAAATATATGATTGTGATTTGTGACTAACCATAATTGCACCATGTGTCTTGGCATCACAGTGTACCTCTTCAGACTACAAACTCCTTTATCTAACCGTGGTATGCATATCCCATTACACTACGATTTATCTTATCAAAACCTTCCTCAATTGTATGATGCCTCACCAAAACGCATCCTTATCTTGCAATGTTCCCTAGTAGTTACATCACTAGCCTACAACTTCCCTCAATCACATCGCAGCCTGACTTAATATATTGTGACCCCTCTCAACCCCTCATGATGTCGTGACAGCAATGGTTCACCTCCCTTGAAATGATTGAAGGAAGGAAGAAATACAAAATGGTTTCAACAAGGCTTCAAACATCAATTTTATTGTAAATAAAAAGTGTCAAAGTGACAACATAGCCACATTTGATGATGATTTTCACATTTAGGTTTCCATATTGCAATGCAATTTTATGCATCAAATATGAGTGTTGGAAATGCATGCTTTCTCCATTTGTCAAAGAGACTTGATAAATGTATTTCATTGCAGTAATACACTATGAGCCTGATCTCTCTCATTTATTGGAGCACCTTCAGTGTATTCTCAAAGGGAAAGCTTCAATATTTGATTGGATAAGATTGACCTCATTGGCCCACACATTCTCACCTCATGTCACTAGAAAATCAGGTTGATGCTAAGAAGAAGCTAGGAAAATCCTTAAAACAACATGTGAGGAATTCATCATGTCAATTACAAAGCTTTTTTTTGAACCCATGCATTCATTTGTTACCAAGGTTACCACGATCAAGCTTGCATTGTCATCTTCTAGTCCAAACAAATATTTAGAATATGACAATTCCAAGCCCATCAAATATAAGGCATTTTCTAGTCCAGATAAATTATAATAGCTAGTGCAAAAGGTTGACCAGGCCATTGCACAATGTTTTCCAAGGGCAGTCTCAAGAATAAAGCTTCACTTGTAAAATCCTTCTACACATTCAATTTTGTTTAAGCCAATCAAGTCAAATATGGATGAGACACATGCATGAGTATTATCCCTTTTGACCCAAAAGGTACTTCTAAAATTGGAATACTAACATAACCATATCTACAGGATCATCTTGACATGAAAATCTCGATCGATATGTATGTATGTATGTTTAATTCCAAATGGAATTGGCAACAAGTTATTAAAATATCCAACCATGACACATTTCAAGAAGTATCTTGTAATGGATTATTTAGTGGCCCTTTAAATCCTATTGTTCTTGCAAGAATTTGGATGTTTTATTTGGAACTTATTGGGTCTGAAAGCATTGTTGATGTTGTGACTGATTTCAAGCCACTTGATGCTTTGGATATAGTTGGAGCTAAAATGGAAGTAGTACAGTGATTCACATTTTTTTTTACATTGTTCTCATAAAGAGGTAGTATACACCAAAAGAAATATAGTCAAATTAGGCTTATCAGCAACAAACTACCAAGAGGGAGAGACACAAGTTTGTTCCCACAAGACACTCACTTTGGGCAGGAATTGCACCTTTATTGTGCATGATACTACATGAGTCATTTCCTAAAAGTGACAAGATACAGTTTTAGGCTTGACACTAAATCAAAGTTTTGTGCTTTTGGAATTATTAACTTGATGTTGGCAAGACGATAATTATATCACTACAATAGTAGACGGATATGTTCGTTGACATTGAAATTGCTTTCAAGGTACTCAACATGGTTATCAATAGAATTGTGTCTCCTCAAATCATGTCAAGACTTTGTTCATACTTTATATTTCTATGTGGTAGTAGGACAAGGTTGAAAATCCAATCCCCTGATCGCAAATAGGTTGTCCCGCTAAACTATATTCTCAAAAGCATAGAGTAGTGATATACAGAGTTTGTGCTGAGTGCATTGAGAGTTATGCTCAAAACACATGGCTAATGAATATAGGCAAGGAGGAGAGCTTTGTGTTGGATAGTGCATCACTATGGTATTCAACCATTAGAATGCCTCCAACATGACAAATTCAAGCAAAAAGTTGGTCTCTAATGAAATCAATCCACGGAACTGTAGTATAGCCAAAGCAATTATTGACCATGCAAGGCTATTATTGAAGATGAAAGTGATAGAAGAAACACTAGATGGAAAATTGGAGGAACTGGATGAAGTTCCACACTTTGAATCCATATTCATGGATCACTCAAAATAGCGTTATTAGTCATATTTTTGGTGACTAAGGGAGAGAGAAGAGTTTTGAGCTTGTTATGGTATCGATTCTTGAAATCATACTCTGATTGAAGTTTTATTAAGGAATGCACTAGCCTAAAGAACTAAATACAATCCTTAGGAAAGAAATATTAGTGCATGGATATAGTATTCAAATCTGATGTAACATTAAATTCCATTATTTGTATTTTTTCATATTGCAAATTTTACCTTTTTATCATAATTATAAAATTAGAGAAATTCCAAGTCATGTAAAAAGTCAATAAGAATGGGAAAAATCAATAAAAGTCTAAAGGTCATTGGGGAATTAGAAGATTCATGAGGAAGGTGAAAAGTCACCTCACCTTTTTTATAAATATATCCTCATATCTCCAAGGATTAAAGGGGGGTATTTGGGCACTCGAGTCTTATAACATAGTTTTTAGCACTTAGAGAAATTTGAGCACTCTTTCTCTTGGAAATTGGAGGTTGAATTGTGGTGAGGCTAGGAGTCTATCTCAGAGATAGTATGAGTAGTTTTCATTCCACTAATGGATTTTGATGTGTTTTTGGCACATGTACTTGAATTTGTAGTATTATCAATGAGAAGCTCTTCATTTTCAGTGTAGATTCTTCTGCATTCCTCTACTAGTTGTAATGGCTAACTGATACTTAAGTCACGTATGCATGTGTACTTTCATGTGGGTTATGTGTTGATGAACTAATTCATAGCTTATCGCTTGCATCTTTGTTTGAATCTTTGTTTTTCATTCCACACTAATGTTAGTAATCTATTGTGAGCTAATTTTTAATTAGTGTTTAACACTTCCTTATTCTTGGATGTTTCAGATGGTTTTAGCTCACTAACTCCTATTGAAATATACATATTCTTGTTGTCTTGTGTTACATTCTTGTATTCTATTTTGAAAGTTTGACAATTTTTTATTGATTTCATCCTCATTCTTTGGGTATTTCATACTTTCTCTCGCATTAACAACTCTTCACTAAAAAGCCAAGAGGAAAATTAGCATGGTGGAAATAAGACCCACATAGTAGATGGATATATAATTGGTACTTCACAGCAAGGAGACCCCCTTACTATTGGAAAAACAATTTTCTATGTCAGCATATTTGGCACTAGAAGGAGGGAAGATGACTAGATTACCCTATGGAGTCTTGACTCAAATTTTCTATTTAAAATGGTTCCTTCCCAAATATCTATTTGGGATTATTTTCCTAGAAGTGCATATATTGATATCCCCATCAAGATATTTGATATCTTGTTTGAAAATAATTTTAATGGAAAGGGTGAAGTCTTTGCATCTAAACATATGCTTCAATTTCTTCAAAATTGTGTTTCTAATGATGTGTATTATCAAGATGTCATTTGCAGACTTTTTTCTTTTACGCTTGAAGGTCATGGCAAAGCATGGTGTGAAACATTTCTATCCACATATATTCATCATTTAGAACAACTCATTGATGAGTTTCAATATGATTTTGATAAGTATAATTGTGAAAAATTATTTAAAGAGATCGATGAGCTTAGAATGAAACGAGATGAATCATTGGATGATTTTGCAGTTAGATTTCTCAATATTTGTTATAAGTTTCCTAAGAGAGATTTGGATTGGGATAATTTGTAGAAAAAATTACCACGCTTAGTTTACCTCTCTAAATCTAAATTGATCATTGATAGTCAATCACAAGTCAATTCTAATAATCTGCAATATATCAATCAGCTAGATTTTGTACCTGTTAGCACTCCAGGAAGCTCTCCTAGGTTGTGGCTCGGAGATGCCTAGAAACATATAAATCTTCAATATTGTTCTCTGAACTACTGGAATGGATTGGGGTTTAGATCAAGTTAGATGACTATTTAAACTCTATTTTCACTCAAAACATGCATGAACACACTCATCTTGACAAGGCTTTCAACCACTAATTCTCAGTAGTTTATAGATTCAATGAATAGATGGAGAAAACTGACTGTACGAGCAGATACATAAATAAACACATATGAATGGTTAGCTATAGAAAGTAAATGAAGCTTACAAATTTAATTTATCAACACAGAGATAAGATGACAGTTATCTGGCATTCGATAAAGAAGAAGACATGAATAACCCATTCAAGTGTAAGCTTAGAACAAAGGAAAAGATGGTGATTGAACATATAACAACAAAAGAAGCTTGTATTACTGGAATGAAGATGAGATGCTGAGAGGAGCAGAGTCTCCACAATCTCTAAAAGTTGAACCCTTGATCCTCTGAACTTTCAACCATTTATAGGCCTTTTACAATGTTCTCGAACCCTCTGAGGCTCGAGAAATCTTAATCTATCCTCTCTGTCTTTTTAACGACTTGATGCCATGACTAGACACACATGGGATCGGAGGTCTCTTTTTCTAACAATAGACTAACCACATTCTGGTAATTTTTCCGCACTATCAAGTAGCTCACTTGTGCTAGCGATGCTCCATGACCATTTCTATTGGTTCGGCTGTGTTGTGCTGTTGTTTTTCCCTTTTTCGTCTTTCTGTTTCCCTATCTTTGTCTGCACGAATCCCTCTTCTAGCATTACACAATCATTGGATAACGCATAAAGGGGAGGTGGCCACCTATTCTGCAGCGTAAGAGGGCCTTAGGTCTTTGGAATCCTTTGGAATGCCAAAATCAATCCTTTTTTGTTTTACATAGAGAAACGCTGCAACACTGTGAAATTCTGCCAAAACATTGTTGATTTCGGACTTCAAAAGTCCTTAAATACGGTATATTCCTCTATTGGGTCCGTCCTCATCACTATCGCAAGTCGCTTCGCCCTACTCCTTTCTATTTTTAAAATACGTTAAAAATCATGAAAACAACGTAAAAATGGCTTATGGCGGATCTGACACAATATACTATAGCTTTAAGGAACCCTTTTGGGTCCAGTTTATCGCACCAGACATCTATATCTGTCAGCCCATAGTGCAAACTTCAACTTGGAATCTCAGTTCTTTTGTTTTCCTCCAACAGTTTTTTTATTATTCTTACAAGACTCTTGTTAGATGATTCTGTCAAGCCATTGCCTTGACGATAATATGAGGTAGAATGCACCAATTGAATGCCCATGGATTCACACATGTCCACCAATTCTTCTGCCCTGAAAGCTGTTGCATTATCAGTGACTAGTTTGGTAGGGCAATCAAATCTAGTGAAAATATTTTCATTCAAGAACTTTATGATAACCTGATGATTAACATTTTTAGTGGGTACGGCCTCAATCCATTTGGTGAAATAATCAGTGGCTACCAAGATCCATTTGTGATGGCCACTGGAATGTGGATTGATGTCACCTATGAAGTCCAAGCCCCATTGTTGGAAGGGACCGTTGATGTGTACTGGCTTCAAGGGCATAAATTTTAATTGTTGTCTTCCTGCAAACCTCTAACATTTTTCATAAGACTTCACAAAAGAAAACACATCAGAGAACAGAGTAGGCCAATAATACCCTTCTCTTAGGATCTTGTGGGCCGTGATTTTCCAATAATGATGCCCTCCACAGATGCTAGAATGGAACTGGTGCATGACTTCCACAGATTGTCCTTTGTCTAGACATCTCAAGAGGATTCCTGATCGGTCTTTCCAATAGTGCAGGTTTTCATTAATGCAGAATTTGGTTGATCTGGGCTTAATGGCTCGGGCTTGACTTGAGCTAAGCCCTGGAGGGACTTCTAGCTTCTGCAGAAAATGAACTACATTGGAATACCATTCACAGGTGTCTAGATTTTCAGCCAAAGATTGATTCTAGTTTTTCTCTTCTACTGCTTCCTCTGTCCGCTCACCACCTGAATTTGAACCCACGCAATTGATGTCTAACAAACTGCAATTATCCTCAGCCATAAGCTTAGCCAAGCCCTGGCCTTTGACAAGCTTGGTGGGCTTCACCCCTATGTTGAACTCTATGAATTTTGCAATCCATTTAGCTCTCTTTCCATCAATATCTGGCTGAGTTAGGATGTCTTTTACTGAGGTTGAAGGTACATATGCAACCACTTTGGAATGTAGAATATAAATTCTAAATTCCTTTAAATATTTTATGAGAGCATGAGCTTGTTTTTCAATAAGGTCATACCTTAGTTCAGCGTCCCTCAAAGTTTTGTTGAAAAATGCCACAGGGTGTTGTATGCCTTCATCATTTTTCTGCAATAGAATTGCTGCAAATGTATCATGAGAGACAAAAGAGAAGATATAAAACTCCCTGGTAAAATCTGGGCTAATTAGAGTGGGAGCTTCCATGATAGCTTGTTTGATGGCTTCAAAAGAGCTTCTTGCACCATCTGTCCATTTTATTTTTGATCCTTTCTTCAGCATGGAAGTGATGTGCTTCATTAGTTCTGCAAAGTTTCGAATAAACCTCCTGACAAAGTTAATCTTACCCAGGAAAGATTGAATGTCCCTTTTTTACCTTAGGATGGACAATGTCTGAATTGCTTGAACTCTTGCTGGATCGATCTTCACACCTTCAGCAGAAATAATATGTCCCAACAATTTGCCTTCTTTTAGAGAAAATTGTGACTTCTTTGGGTTTATAGAAATTCCAAAACGTCTGCACTTTAGAAACACCTTCTTCAAATGTTGCAAATGGTCCTTGTGACTGCTGGAAAACAATGTTATGTCATCAAGGTAAATAAGGACAAACTTGTCCTTCTCTCCCACAAAGGCTATGTCCATGGCCCTCTGAAGAGTAGCCCCAGCATTCATCAGTCTGAAAGCCATCTTGGAGTACATGAAAGTGCCCCAAGGCGTAGTGAAGGCGGTCTTTTCCTGATCTTCTAGATGTACAGAAATCTGATTGTAACCTGAAAATCCATCTAGGAAAGACATGACTCTAGCCCCTGAAACTTTTTACAGCGAGTGTTCCATCTTAGGCAAGGGGTAGTTGTCTTTTTTAGAGCATTTCTTTAGATTCCTGAAGTCAACACAAAGCTTGATTTCTCCATTCTTCTTTCTTACTACCACAAGGTTAGCTATCCACTTTTAATACCTTAGGGGAGCTATGATCTTGGCATCCAGCAGCTTCTTGGTTTCCTTTTCAATCAAAGGCAATAAGAGAGGGCTGATAGATCTTAATTTCTGCTTAAAAGGGATGGTGCTTTTCTCCAGTGGAATCTTATGCTAAATGATGTTGGTGTCATAGGTATTAGGCTCATTGTACTCCCAAGCAAAAATATCAGCAAATTTTTTCATCAGGGTGCGATACTCGGAACTCTGGGCAGAAGACAAGTGAGTGGAGAGATTTATGTACTTTGGATGGGTTGGACTCCCTACATTATGTTTATGAACAACAGACTCATTTTCTTTTTTGGCAGGCTTATAAGGTACATCATTATGATCAAACAGCTTCTCTAGGGGCACCAATCCTTTGGGTATATGGTTACTAGGTAGCTGAACAATGTTGTCCTGACCAATCTCGTCCTTTAGCTTGGACTGGTTGCATTCTTCAATGGTTTGGTTTTCTTGGTCAATGTGCATTTCAGAAAATTCATCAACGACTTGTAAAAACTTATTAATTTCATCATCATCTTCGAAAACTTTCCAGTATTTGACATTGTCAGGCAAAGATGGTCTATATTTCACCTGAACTTCATAAGTCAATTTAGGAGGCAAAGGAGGAATAAACGTGCTACTAGACACAGCAAGGAAATCCGCAAGCTGGTTCTTCATTCTCGGGTTGTAAGAAATGCTGAAAATATTAAAAGAGTCCTTGAGCTTCTATACCTCATCTCTGGATGCTTTCAGCCTTGGATGCTTTGCTTGGAAAGTTTTGTTGACCTCCTGAATGATAAGGTCCGCATCTCCAAACACCTTCAGGCCTTTGATGCCCATTTCTTTAGCAGTGTTTAAGCCCAATATCAAGGCTTCGTATTCTTCTATGTTATTTGTGACCTGAGAAGTTAACTTCAAAGATAAATGAATGCATTCTTATGTGGGGGACATAAGGACTACGCCTGCCCCTGCAACTTCCTTAGAGCAAGCTCCATCAAAGAACATGTCCCAAATTTGTGGGGCTTCTTCCTCTGTGATCTGGAAAATCGGTTTCTTAAGTTGCATGGAGGCCAACTGGGATTCTTCAATCTGAAGAATACAGACTCCAAAATCAGTGTCGATAGCGTAGACGGGATAATTAGTGGGATTCCTTTCATCAGTGATGATATAAGCCAACTGAGCTTCTTTGTATAATGTCCTACTCTCACCTCCAAAAACTGGGATAGTAGCATAGGATAGATCATTTTGCAATGTTCCACCTAATCTCTTGACCCAACCTCTGGAAAGCAACATACCAAACTTGGGGGGTACAGTTGCTACCACAATATCCATGATCATGTTCTTCATGGGCAGCTGAGATAAGGTGATGGCCAAGTCCTTGATTAACCCCAAACATTTCACTTTTCTAGAGTCAAAAGAAAACAGGTCATGATAATACTTGGTAATGTCAAGACCCAACTCATCCATGACAGCCTTGGTCATTAGATTATGGCTAGTTCCTGTGTCCAGAAAACAGTTATGAAGGATTTTGTCATGAATAGTCAAAGATACATAGAATGATGGGGAGTTTTCATCACAAATTTTAATCATTGGGCTAAGAACAACAGTTGGTTTGTTGTCTTGCAGATTTACATAGTCAGTGGAGGTTTGGATGGCTTTAGGCTCAAGGGCTTCGAGGATAGATCTCTTGAAGGACTCATTCTTCACTAGTTCAATCAGAGGTATAGGTATGCTTAGCTTCTGAATTTCTAATTCAAAATTGAAAGGAGAAGGAGACTTATCAAGCCCTCTTACCTCGTGAGCTGGAGCTTTGAGGATGATGGGATCAACTGCTGGTCATTTCTGCTTTTTAGCTTGTTGTATTTCAGGGACAGCAGCTCTCTGAATAGGAGTTTCCTTGGCATTATTCATCTTCGACCTCAGGTCATATCTGTGTTGATCATCAGTTTTCAGAACGGCTCCACCATCCCACTCTTGGTTGATCTGGTCATTGAATAATGACTTTTCATAGGCAGTTGAGGTCAAAAAGGACGCACTGCCTTTTTCTTCCAGACAATGGATCTCATCATCTTCTTCCATGAATACATTCTGGAAGAGGGACTTCACCCTTTGGTCTTCATTGGCATCTTTGCTTCTTTGTAGAATCTGCAACAACTCATTAGCTCTTCTATATGGGTTTGGATTTCTATGAGCAAAGGTATTAGTAACTCTTCCTTTCACAGGGTGTTGCTCAACCTTTAATTTGGAGATTTCAGAGGCTAATGACTCTATCATCTTGGTCATTTTATCTATCTTAGTATCTGAAGATGATGAAGGCTCGCCCCTTTGTCTCCTTCTATCAACATTTCCCTTGAGCTTCTCTGCAGCCATGATGTTTGATTCTAATTCCAAGGCTGCGTTCTGCATATCAGCCAAGGTAGCACATCGTCTCTCCCTCAACAGTAGATAGAAGTCAGAACCAAAGGCACTGGCATAGGTGAGTTTAGGAGAGGTAGTGGTGGGTTTTACTTCAGCTGGTATCTTGTTGTACATACGATTAAACCTCTTATTAAAATCAGACAACAACTCACCATTTTCCCTTTTTAAGTTCCCAAACTCGGTGTGGTAGTAGATTAGATCCTTCTTATCCCCCCAATGCTTTAGGAATGCATCATCTAAAGCCTCAATATTTGCTATAGAACTTAGGGTCAGTTCTCTGAACCAATTTCTAGCCTCTCCATCTAGACTTCGGACAAAGACTCTTATCGATACATCATCTTCACTAATGTCTAGGTTATCAACATAGTTGTAGAATGATTCAAGATGTTCCTCAGCTGAAACACCTTTAGTCCCAATTAACTTAGGCCTATACTTCTGATATTCTCTAGTAGGCATGGCATTCAAAGGAGTGGGCAGTACTAGAGGTCCATACCTAGTAGCTATGATTCTTTCCATTTTGTTAGGTGCTTGTGGGCCTACCATAGTTGTGGTGGCTATGAAGGGACTGGAAGTTTGAATGACAGAGGGTTGAGGAGTGACTGATAGGACTAAAGGAGTATGATGGATAGGAGGAGAGGCTTTATTCGGACTTAGAACGGGAGGATAAACTAAAGAATAAGGACCTCTATGAATCTCTCATATTTTTTGTTCACTGCTAGTATTATATGCTATACACTCAATATGTATTTGTTCTATTACCAGATTCTCTTGAAGAGATATATAATATTGTTTAGAGCTACCTGAACCTGATGCTCCTTTCTGCAATTCCTTTCTTTCTTTGATGATTTTTTTAGGGTCAGATACTGGGTCAGCTTGTCGCTTCTGAGGATTTCTCTGAGTATGCCTCACAAACTGAGCCAAAACTATGAAGTGGAGTCACCAAGAGGTTCGTCCTCCAGTAGAGTCGCCAGATAGATGATTACAACTGAAAAAGTGTCCAGACTTGTCTATCATCAAAGCTGGATTTATGTCATCTCCCATGGAAATTGAGCTTTAGTCTCCTTTCCCCGGCAGTGGCGCCAATTATGTTAGCACTCTAAGAAGCTCTCCTAGGTTGTGGCTCAGAGATGCCTAGAAACATATCAATCTTCAATATCGTTCTCAGAACTACTGGAATGGATTGGGGTTTGGATCAAGTCAGATGACTGTTTAAACTCTATTTTCACTCAAAACATGCATGAACACACTCAGGTTGACAAGGCTTTCAACCACTAATGCTCAATAGTTTATAGATTCAATTAATAGATGGAGAAACCTGACTGTACCAACAGATACATACATAAACACATATGAATGGCCGGCTACAGAAAGTAAATGAAGCTTACAAATCTAATTTATCAACGCAGAGATAAGATGATAGTTATTTGGCATTCGACAAAGAAGAAAACATGAATAACCCATTCAAGTGTAAGCTTAGAACAGAGGGAAATATGGTGATTGAACATATAACAGCAAAAGAAGCTTGTATTACTGGAATGAAGATGAGACGCTGAGAGGAGCAGAGTCTCCACAGTCTCCAAATGTTGAACCCTTGATCCTCTGAACTTTCAACCATATATAGGCCTTTTACAATGCTCTCGAACCCTATGAGGCTCGAGAGGTCTTAATATATCCTCTATATCTTTTTAATGACTTGATGCCATGAATAGACACACATGGGCTCGGAGGTCACTTTTTCTAACAGCAGAGTAACCACATTTTGGTAATTTTGTCGTGCTATCAAGTAGCTCGCTCGTGCCAGCGATGCTCCATGACCATTTCTGTTGGTTCGGTTGTGTTGTGCTGTTGTTTTTCCCTTTTTCGGCTTTCTGTCTTCCGGTCTTTGTCCACTCGAATCCCTCTTCTAGTGTTACACAATAATTTCATAATGCATAAAGGGGAGGTGGCCACCTATTCTGCAATGTAAGAGGGCATCAGGCCTTTGGAATGCAAAAAACAATCGTTTTCTATTTTACATAGAGAAACGCTGCAACACTGTGAAAATTCGTCAAAACATTGTTGATTTCAGACTTCGAAAGTCCTTAAATACGATCTATTCGTCTATCGGGTCCATCCTCATCGCTATCACAAGGTGCTTCGGCCTTACTCCTTTGTATTTTTAAAATACATTAAAAATCGTGAAAACAACGTAAAAATGGCTTATGGGGGATCTGACACAATATACAATAGCTTTAAGGAACCCTTTCGAGTCTGGTTTATCACATCGAACATCTATATAGGTATAAGCCCTGCTCCTTTGTGAAGCTCTGATGCGATATCAAGATGCGATTGATCGCAATCGCATATCGCGATAACCCCGGGTCGTTTGGTGAGCACTCTGTTGTGTCGATCGATTGCGATTCTGTGATGCAATGTGGGTCGTCGATCTGCACGCTTGATCGACGGTCCACGTTGACTCTGTTGATCGCCATCACATGTTCCATATAGTCTGCACTGATATCCGTCGATTACCACTGTCGATTGCGATCTGCTGACTGGATCTGGACCGTTGATTGGCCAGATCCAACGGCTCGTATGCATTCACTGTTCCCACCTCCAATAGCTCTATTTTTCTCTATTTCCTTGGTTTTTTACCTCCCGATAGTGTTTTTCGGCCATTCTAAGGGCTCTTCTCATGCGGTTTTTTTTATCTTTTGAATTATCTTTAAGAAGGTTTCAAAGACTTCGAGAGTGTTTTGGATCCATTTTGGACCACATGCCAACAGGGCTAATAGTACCCACTTTTGTCATGCCAACTTTTGTCTTTTTTAGTTGTGAGTCAAGGAGAATCTCAAACCTGAGGGGAGGAAATTCTACCCTATGATATTTCTCATCCTCCTTTACTTTCATTACCCAAGGAAATGATCACTTGTGTTGATTATGAAATATTTGTTACCAATGGTCTAGGTTATGAAAAAATTCTTAATGAAAAAGAACAAAGTGGTATTGTTTCAAGAACTATAATGAATTATTTTGAAGCGGGGCAAGCTGAAACTAAAATCAATAATCCACCTCTTTGTTGTCACATTGATGAAATTCATGCTAAACCTTCCTGCTCTGACTAAGGCATTGCCTTGGGTGATAGTGAATGTTCAAATGATTCCATAGAGAATAACATGAAAGTTGATTTGATGATTTACTCATGAAGATATGAATTTTAAATCAGATTTAACTGATGAATCAGACTTCTTGAGTGGACAATTTGTAGCAAAATGGCCCAGCTCATGACAATGAAATCACTTAACTTTCGTCATGTCTTTCTTCTTACCTCCATGATAGGAATTCATTTGGAATGGGAAGCTTTCTATTTCCCTTTCTTCATATTAATTGCTAAGGAATAGTTCTCTTCATCACCAGTCTTTAATGAAGAGTCATCCCTAGTGTTCCTCCTGATCTCCTCCTGCATTCTGATAGCTTCTCCTGACCATTGACAGAGCCCTGATAACTATGCCAACTCTTTGGGAGTCCTAAAAGAGCAAGACTCACCATATCATCCTTGGAAACTATGATTCCAACACTTCCAATTTCATCACAACACTGAGTGAACTTGGTCAAGTATTTTGGAATCGTCTTGCCTTTCTCCATTTTGATTTTTTGAAGTTTGTCCTTCAGTGCCAATTTCCTTTGGTCATTATTGTTATGATACAAGTTCGTCAATTATTTCCACATAGCATACGGAGTTTCATTTCCATGGAGACTCTAGACAATGTGGTCTCGAACTCCCTCAAGGACTATCTGCCTCACCTTTGCCACACACTTCTTCCATTCGGCCAAATTTTGTGCATCTAATGTTGCTGGATTAGGAATTTCTTGATCAATGAATTCCTTCAAGCCACTATCCTCTAGCACAGCCTACATTTTGTCCCTCCAGGCTACAAAATTTGAGCTTCCTTCCAAGGCATACTCGAGCTGCAAATTGTAGAATGCCATATGTCGATCCTGAAGTATGTATTGCAAATTCGAATTTCACCTATAACCCAAAACTCAAAACTTCGAAATCTCCTCTAGTATATTGTTCTCAACTTAGATACGATGTATAAATCCTATAGATTCACAAGCTCATGCAATTTACTAAAGCACAGGACAAGAATCGACTTCTACTTTCAACCATCAGAAGCCAATAGATCGATGAAAACAATAAGAACAAGAAGAAGACAAATCAATGGCACTGCTCAAAACCCCACTATCTGTATTTCATATATCATAAATATGAGTGAAGATACAAAGGTTTTTCTCACTAGAACAATTCCAAAAAAGTATACTCAACTCTCTGAGCTCACAAGCTAGCTCTTGGCCAACACTTAGCCAATTTTGCAGCTATCCAAGCTCCTAATCTCTTACATAATTCCTAGGATGAATAGCTCGTATTTAAAGGTAATTCATGATTCCAAAACTACACAATCCAAACATAGGATCAATATTTGATGCATGCATGATATTTACACTCTAGTAAATAATACCACTGATAGTACATTGTCCCTGCACTCTAGTCTTAAGTGGGTCTTTCTCTGAATTGACATGCATGAGTTTTTCATGAGGGAATCTTCAGTTAACTGGAGTAGCACTAGTGGATGCATTAATGCACCAACTGACTATTAGTCCTCTATTAGTTCCAAAAAAAATTAGAACTAATTTAACTTAACTTAACTTAGTAAACTGAGTGATCTAATTTCCAACTCAATTTAAACTCATAATGGACCCCTAAAACTTAGGGATAACATACACATGACTAAAGAAAGACTTCCTACTCGAAATTCCTAATATAATTAAGTTAATTAAACTTAATTAACTATTTAAAAGTTGCTATGGGAATAGAATTCGATTTAAATTCTTAGTTTAATTCAAGGACAAATTAAACTGGAATTTATTGTTGCCATTTCTAAACAAATGTCTCCTTGGTCCCTAGGAAGGTCTCTATTCGATCCTCTATGTTGAGAGAGAAACCAAAATGTTAGTATGGAATCTTGACCTAGCATGGATCAATGAGGAGGGGGCTTATTTCTTAAGTTCAATTGTCTTTATCTCTCATTGAAAAGGCTCTAAAATTGGATAAAAGAGGCTTGGGGACCTTTCTCAGAGGAGAGAATTGTTACCCATTGATTTGTGTTGGGTTTATTCATCTTGAATTTCATTCATGAGATAAATAGAGCATGATTTATTAGTAAGGTTCTTCATTCATGGAGGACACATGAATCTTGATAAGTTATGGCACCTTGGATCTAATCCACATATAAAATCTTCATCAGAGATCCTATATGGCTTAGAATACCTAGCTTCCCCTTTACTAAACTCTACAAATCATTGGTGATGTTTTGGGTGAGTTTATTGCTTTGACTTCATAAACTAGTAACTCGGTTTCCAATACTTGTCCCTAGACATGTATTTACGTTGATATAAGCATATGCCTCCGTTACCAATTCGTGTTAGAGAACGAAGATTGAATTTGACCACAACAAAGTCTTGAGTAGAGATACATTACCTTTTGATGTAGATATTGTTTTGATCATGCACATGGGGCACCATCATGTATGAAGGAAAAAATTTCATGGACTACCAAATGAAAAATATGAGGTCACACTAGGTGGAAAGATTTGAAGATGAACCACCTTTCGATTTAACCAAAAAGGACCTTAGAGAAATCTACACAAACAATTTTGATAACTACAAATGTTCCATATCCAAAAGGGTGCAACAATGACATTGGCATGATCATGACTACAAAGTTAACACCCCCATCCCTACTTATTTTGTAGATATAATATTTAGGGAAGGGGAAAATGAGGCATGGATCTAATTCTTTGTATCAGGTAGAGACTTGATTCTCATGACTTCGCTAAATGCGAAAAAACAAACATTGGTTATAAAACACCTAATAGTCCCTAATTGGGATGGTTGGACCAAGGATCTAAAATGGACAACTCTATAATTTTTCATTTGTTTCAATGGTCATTTCCTGATTGGAAAATTAGAGCCATGGCCTTATTTAACTGATTTTAGAGGTTGATCTTGGGTTATTTTGGGTCTTGAAACTTCTAGAGTCTTATTTATGCATTAAAATAATAGTTGTTAGGGTCAAATATTTGTAAACAACTTATTATCCACTTCACATTATTTTAATCATATAGAGTTTTCCAGTTATGTAGACTGCACATGAATTAGAGTCAACGAGGAAGTTAGTTCTTCAACAAGTTGATCTATGCTTTAACTACCACAGTACCAAGCGGATGTTACTTCCATAATCATTACTCTCACATTTATGCTTTCAAAAATATTATAGAGGGTAAAAAACCATAGCCTTTATCAGAAGTTGGGGCATGCAAAAACCTTAATTGAACCCTACGCAACAACTAGGATATGTTAAAAATTGAATCATAAAGGAAGAAAGGGGTTCCCTATCTATTGTAATGATCATATGTTCCATGGTTAACTATAGTAAAAGAGTGGGACATGGAGTACATTAAAGGAATAAGATCACATTGTAGTAGGTGTTGATATTTTTAAGTGCAATAGATATTGGCACAAACTTATGAAATACTTATAATTACTTATGATGATATAGATATTCTCTTAGCACTTCTAGTTTATCATTAAGAAATTACACTTCAGAAACTGAACCATAAATGTACAAGGACAGTAGATATCACAACACACAAAGAGAACATAAGATTTACCCTAGGAAAACCCACAAGCGTAATAACCAAACAACTTTTTCCTTAGAGAAATTCTTCAGTTCAACAAGAGATACACCTAAATCTACTAGTCAATATCATAGTAAAATTGACCTAAAATGTTATGAACAAACCTGGCCAGTCAGGCCTCTTGTCAAGTCCAATCCCTCCTCTTCACTAGGAATTTCTAATTCTTCTCCCACGATTTGTTCACCAATGGGGCATAGAAAGATTACTCCTGTTGTTGGGGATGTGGGATTTTCTTCAATTACAGCTTTAGTAGAGGAAGTAGGTGAAGTTTTGGATTGAATTGCTAATCTTGAGACTTCAAGAAGTCTTTGTCGACCCCTAAAGGGAATTTGGGTTTGAGTAGGTGGTGAATCTCGAAATCATGGTGGAGTGAGTGGATTTGTGGGAATTAAACATCTTCCTCATCCTACAAATCTACCCCAAGAGTCTCTATCCCTACGCATGTCATTTTTTTAAATTAATGATGGTTTTCTTTGTTGTTTTTCTTTTTATATAGCTTCTAATTATACTTCCCTAGCAACGGCGCCAAAATGTTTGGTCAATTCAATGTCCTTGAATTGGCAATCATAAATTGTCAACCTGGGTGTGTAGACTGATGAAGTATAGGTGCACAATATGTGCTTAGAATTTGTTTTAGTAGGTCGTTATGTATTTGTCAAGGTCTAGTCCTAGGATGGAAGTGATGTTTGTCAATTGCATTAATGTTGTAATTCTTAAGGATGTTGATTAAGTTTCCTAGGAGTTAATTGCTATTCAATCACTTTGTGGATGATGTGAGGGTGATTTTACTTATGTTAGATTGTTAGGATTTGGTTTTAAATCTATTTGCTGCAGCTCCTAATTCTCTAAGTGCAAAATAGAATCTTACTCTAGCAGCTATGAAGGAATACTGTTGAACTCAATTGCTTTAGGAGAAGTCTTCTCACTTGTTCAATTTCTGCTCAAGCAACGTAATCTAAGCAACATCTATGAATTGAGCACACTTCAATTATGTTGGATAATAAGCAAAGGAAATAATTGTGTAGTACCAGGTATAAAGAAAAGTAAACAACAGCTTAATCTAGGTATAAAGCAAAGTAGAGTTCTTATGCAGATAATAACTTGAAATCATTATACAGCATGATCACACAAAACAGAGCAATCGAATAATTGAAGGAAATCAGATTGTATTTGATTAAAACCTGCCATTGTTTGTAGGGGTCCTCCACATAGCAGTTCAGAGCTTCAAATCAATACAATGCTTGCACATAGAAACCAAATTCATTCACACGAAAGTCACAAATTGTTCAAAAAACATATCATTCGGCGCACACCCAAACAACAGTGTGGCCATTAACATAGCATGTCTCTTGCATAACTGTATGAGAATCCTAATCCTAACATCTCTTAACCATATCTAAACTTATATTGTGAAACCATCGTTTTGCTATTTTGAAAGCAAAACGATAAGGTTTCAGCTGATCTCGGGCTCTGTTCTACGTTAATCTGGCAGTTGACTCGAAGTTTGACCACGATCTCCTCTGCCTCTTTTAGAAAACAGTTTCGAGTGGATAGGAAAGTATCCATGAGGGAGTCATATTATATCAATCTACACCTTTCATTGCTGAACTGGAACTTTGGAACCTCGCAAACAATGAAGGCAGCTATGGAATCTTGGACTAGCTGTGGAAACAGGCTAATTTGGTAGCTAATTACAACTTTAATTAAAATAATAGGGTATACAGCTAAATATGAACAAGAAAACATACTAATGCATACCTTCATCAAAACCTTGTAGATATGGATTTATTAAGTGGTAAATATATATATGAAAAAGAGAGGATTATTGGACAAAAGGATGTCACGGTAGGACAATCTTTAGACTCTACATTCCCCAAGATTGGAGATGTTGTATGTCCTCCTACACTTCTTCCTTGTCTTCTGCTTGTGTCTCTTGTTTGTTATCCCCTTTTCACTGTTTTCTTCTTTTTGGCAGAGATTGGAATTCTAGGCTTCCTCATTAGGATTTTGTACTTTAAACTAATTATCTCTCTCTGCATAATTATGTTCTCTTTCTTTAACTTCTTGTTTTTCTTATACCACAAGCTTAGATGTAGGATTAGATTGTCACTCTTGGTGATCTGTATCTCACTTTCTATCTTCAAGGCTTGATTTTCATTCGTAAGATATCGATTCAATGTTTCTAGTTCAAAGATCTCCTGCTTCAAGATGTTTGAGGCCGATTGTTCATTCACCTGGTTGCTTCCTTCTCCAAGGCTCTGTATTGTCTCCTTTGTTGTTGTCGCCTTCTTATCTAGTGATTCTATGTAGTCATATATTTCCTGTTGTGCAGGGTCAATACTTGGACTATGTATCGGGCTTCCTAGAGGTGAGTTGTAAGGTTGTGGTGATGATCTTAGTGACCCTTTTGGAGAATCCCCAGGGCTTCTAATTGGCTCATCCTCTATTGGCTCAATCTCTATCGGAATGTTTTCTATTGGCTCCTCTTCAGTCGGCTCATTTTCCTCTAGATTATGTATTATGTAGTTTTTGGGGTTGTTTGTTGAGTCGCGCTCAACCTTGTGCTTCTTATCAACCCTAGGGTTTGTATTTTCTGCACTTTCCTCCTCTTATTCTTTGATTTTCCTTTTAGAGGAGAGGTTTAAATTTGTGAGAGTTCTTCTTTTCCTGGGCTAGCTTTCTTTCTTCTAGGGTTTCCCCTCTTCATTCTCTGCAAAATCTTTACTATAGGCAGCTCTTCTTCTGTTACCTCTGTCTAAGTTTGAGATGCCTATTCCTTTGTCATTTCTATGGTTCTCTTTCTCCCCCCTGAGGGCCCTACTGCTACTTCATTTTTCTGGGATTTTTTCCTCAAAATGCTTCCTTATTAAGAAACTTTCTCAGTCATCCCCTGTACTTCGAAGGTGAAATTCAACCAATATTTTCACCAGACCATGATGGTACATGGTGTTTTCTATGCATTGGACTTTCTTTTGAACATTTGTAGCCATTTTCCTGAGGCTATTCAAGAGAAAATAGGGGAGGTTCATCTGATGATCCTCCAGGAAGTGCATCGTCATTCTAACATGATAAAAGTACATTTGTCCAAACCTACCCTCACAAGTGATAAACTTCTTAAGCACAAGCAAAAAGTTTCTCCATTTAGTTTTAAGAGCAGAGCTTGGAATACCTTTTTTGTAGATCGTTGTGTCCATGCTTGGATTCTTAAGGAAAATCCTCCAATCTTCGCTATCAATCCCTATGTTTTTAAACCATTTTTCTCCACACCTTGGAAACTCAGTGGCCTCAGCAATCATAAACTCTATTACTTTGAGCTTGATGTCCCCAATTTCGGCCTCTATTCCATTGAAGGAACATGCAAATGTCTTGGTAACCTCTTTGTGGAAACCACTAAACTTCTCAATGAATTGCAGCCATTGTCTTCTTTGCAGCAGCTCCCTAGTTTGTGGGTACCCCTCTAAGAATTGCTTCCCTACTAGCTCAGTCCGAACAATTACCCCCATGTTGAAGGATGCTTTGTCTCGAAGATTGGCTACCTTGACAGGAAGATGGGACGGGTCGGGTTTGTTGGCTGGCAGAAAGATGGTGTGATTGTGAAAGAATAGAGCAGTGTAGGAATACAGAAGAATGGATGGGTTATGGAAATGGATTCGACCGTTAGGCGCATTCAAAATTATGATTTGATAATTAATTTGGCAGATTTGGCACAAGGTTGTGACATCACCTTTAGAGTCGTGGCATATGGTACTTCATTAGACAGCCATTACCCTTAGGTTATAATGATTGCACTTTATTATTGTATTTCCTTACTCATACATGCTATATATCTTTCCCTATTGTTAAATTAAGACAACACGTACCTTTAATTTTTTGTTGCTAACCTCATTTGTTGTCCTTTGATCTTCTGCAGGTGCATCGTTGTTAACTGTCCTTTAATCCAGATCATCAAGCATTCTTGTAGACTTCAAAATTATTAGGTTGTAGAAATTTGTTTAGCTGCAGAAACTTGTCCAAGCTACAGAAAGTTTGACGAGCTCCAGAAAGTTGTTGTTTCTACAGCTTAAGAGAAAGAAAACTTTAGTAGATGAGCTTTATTATATTTTTTTTTTTTTTTTTTAAAGAAAATTTGAAAGTGCCAATAAATTAGTTCACTTTAAATTTTTTGTATCAACATGCACAAATGATGGGTTCATGTTTTATACAATCTTTTTTCAATAATATTATAATATTATATATAATATATAGATATATATACATATAATAATAAATAAATAAAATATATTTAATAATATAATTTGATATATCTATATATATTTATTATATATATATTTTAAGAAACAAACTGAATGAAAATTTCTAAGGTGGAAAAGAAGAAGAATTCTTCTTGACCATCTTTAGTTTTGAATTATCCTGAAATATTTTGACAAATTCCTCCCTTGTTAATGGTTTCTAGTAAAGCTTGAGTCTATGTCCATTTACTAATATAGGATTTCTTTCTTCATCAATAGTCCTGATTCTAACTGCACCATTATCAAAGATATTCTCAACTTTATAAGGTCGAAGCCAATGGGTTTGGAATTTCCCTTGAAAATTTTTGAATTTTGAATCAAAGAGCAATGCCCAATCTCTCGGATGAAACTTCCTTTCTTTAATGTACATATCATGCCATCTTGACCTTTGTTGTTGCACTAAGTTGGTTCTCTGAAAGGATTCATGTTTGATCTCATCAAGCTCATTTAATTGTGTCATCCTTTGCTTTTGGGCTTTTGACAAGTCAAGTTCTAACTAGACTGTTGTCTTATAGGTCTAGATCTGGAACTATATTGGAAGTAAGACTTGCTTCCCATAAACAAGTTCATAGGGAGTATGTCCTGTAGTATTCCTCCACGTAGTCCTATAGGCCCATAAGGCTTCTAGAAGTTTTTCTACCCAGTCTTTCCTGTGTAGATGTACATTCTTTGCAAGGATAGCTTCAATCACTTTATTTGTGGACTCAACTTGTCCATTGGCTTGTGGATGATATGGAGTTGACTTCCAATGTTTTATCTTGTATTGGTCCACAAGCTTCTGCACTAGTCTGGATGTGAATTGTGTCCCTTAATCTGTTATAATTTCTCTTGGCACACCAAAATGAGTAAAAATATCCTCAAAAAGAAATGAAACTACAGTATTTTCAGTAGCAAAAGGAAGTGCTTTAGCTTCTACCCATTTAGGGACATAATCAGTACATACCAGAATATACTTATTTTACTTTTAAGGCGGGCTGATTGGTCCAACAAAATCCAATGCCCATTTTTCAAATGGTTCGATAAGTACCTATGGTTGCAATGGCATCTCATTTGAAGGAGTAGGTTTTCCCATTCTCTGGTAACTGTCACATGTCTTAACATATTCTTTGGTGTCCTTAAAAATGGAAGGCCAATAATATCCTAAAAGCAGGATTTTTTAAGCAGTTCTCTTGTCAGAAAAATGTCCTCCACGTGGCTCATCGTGACAACCTTTTAGTATCTCTAGTATTTCGTCCTCCCAAACACATCTTCTGATGATGAGGTCTAGTCCTGTCTTATACAATTCTTCATTTAATCATTAGTAGGAAGTGTTATTGTGGACTATTCTTCTTTTTTCTCTATGAGTTAAATGAAATGGCATTTTTCTTGTGGCCAAATAGTTAGCAATATCTGCATACCAAGGTGATTTAGTAGATACTGCAAAAAGATATTCATCAGGAAATTTATCTTCTACAGGTCGATCATTGTTTTCATTTTGTATTCTAGATAAAAAGTCGGCAATTGTGTTTTGTTTTCCTAGCCTATCTAGAATGGTTATGTTAAATTCTTGTAAAAGTAGGAGCCATCTGATTATTCTTCCATTAGTGACTGGTTTATTCATTAAGTATCTAATGGCATAATGGTCTGTGTGGACAAAATTTACGTAGCTAGTTATATAATGTATGAATTTATTAATGGTATGAATCACAACTAATAACTCCTTCTCGGTTAGAGTATAATTTAACTCTGTAGGGGTTAAATTTTTACTAGTATAATAAATGGCATAAGGAGTGAGATCTTTTTGTCCCAAAACAGCTCCTAAGGCTGAATCTGAAGCATCTGTTGAGATATGGAAAAGCAATTTCTAGTTAGGTCCTTTTAGGATGGGTGCTTTAGAAATTCTCTTTTTCAATGTTTCAAAGGAAACTTGACATTCCGAATCCCAACTGAATTCACAGTATTTTGTAACTAATTTAAAGAGCAGGGATGCAATTTTTGTGAAGTTTTCTATAAATCTTCTATAATATCCGGTAAAACCGAGAAAACTTCTAACATCCTTTTGAGAACTTGGCATTGATAACTTGGAAATGACTTCCACCTTGTATGAGTCTACCTTAATTCCATCTTTGGAAATATGGTGACCTAAAACAATTCCCTCATTAAACATCATGAAACATTTTGCATGGCTTAATGAGAGGTTTCTTTCTTGTAATATTCCTAATTAGCCATGGCTAATTGGAATATTCGATTTTGTTCAGTTTTGCCTTCTATAGTTATTTGTAAATAAAAAAGTGAGGACAGGGGACATAATTCACTTTTAGAATAAATAATCACTTCCTAGTAGCACAATGTTGTGACTTAAAAGGAAGCCAAGGGGGCCAAAGGGGGATGCAGAAATGGAGCCCACGCAGACACATGGAGGGACTGCGCAGGAGGGAAGGAACACGTGGCAAGAGGGGAACCACATAGGAAGAGGTGAGCCTTGGGATTGAGAGAGGCGAAGGCTATAAAAGAGAGAGGAGCCCCCTCATTTTGATTCATTCAGTTATGTGCATTTTGAGCTAGTCGTTTCGACTTCTGAGCATGCTGGTTGTTTAGCTAGTCTACAACACTGTTTAGTGCATTGAGTGTCTCCATTCGGAGATCTCACCCTTAGCCCCGGGGGACTTCGAGTGCTTGCTCGGGCAAGGTATTTCCTTTGGAATTTAAATAGTAGTTTTATCAGCATTCCAGCAGCAGTTTTAGCAGCGTTTTGGAGGACTGCACAGCACTGGGAGAGGGACGCAGTTCATTCTAGCAGTAGTGTCGGATTGGGGTTTTTGCAGGAGGATTTGTGTTGGGTGATTGAGCAGGAGACCACCCCTTGTCTATTGGAGGATTTTTGGCAAAGTTTCAGGCAGAGTTTTAGACAGAGTTTAGAGGGGTCTTCTTCAGTGGCAGTGTAGGGCATTGAGGAACTGCGTAGAACCCCAAGGGGGTGATTTTCGCGGTCAGCTATTCCAGGAAAGCTTTCTGGGTTTTTCTGGATTTCTTGAGTAGAGCCTAATTCCAGAGTTTTAGCATTTTATGAGGAGGGGATTAGTCCCAAATCATCATTTGTTTTCTAGCAGCAGCAGCACAGCAGTTCTCCAACAGCATCCACGCAGAGAGGTCATTCTTTGTTATTATGAGAGTATTTCTTCACTTGCCTTGTGCAAGTCGAGGTGCCATCTTTCTGATCACCTCCTGTACTCATTTTATTTTTGAGTATAATAAAATGGCTTAGCATTTCACGCTGCATTTCTTGAGTATCTGCTTATATATTTTCTGTTTATATTATTATATGTTGTACCACTGTTAGTTTGTCATTTTTGGGTTATTATATCATTTGCACGTATTTGGTCGGAGTTTTGCTGGGATTTGAGGAGTATTCCAGGTTAGGGATATTACATTTCTTGACATCTTATTAAAACTTTCTCCGGGTTCCCTAGTGCTTCATTGAAAGAATCCCCATAGAGTATGAAATCATCCATGTATACCTCCACACAATCATGGATAAGGTCAAAGAAACTGCCAAGGACTACCCTTTGGAATGTTGCAGGAGCATTACATAACCCAAAGGGAAGTACCTGGTAAGCATAAGTTCCCCATGGACAAGTGAATGTGGTTTTATCCTAATATTTAGGGGCCACCTGCATCTGGTTGTATTCACTAAACCCATCCAAGAAGGGAAAATATCGTTTTCTTGTTAAAGTATCTAATACCTGGTCTATGAAAGGTAGTAGAAAGTGGTCTTTTAATGTTGCTTTGTTAAATTCCTTGTAATCAAATGCATACTCTCCATTTTCTGTTCCTTTTAGGGACAATTACTAGGGGTGAAACCCACTGACTATCAGTTACTGGATAAATGAAATTTACATTTAATAATTTTTGAAATTCTTCCTTAACAATTTCTTTTAGATTTGGGTTCATTCTTCGCCAAGGTTGTCTAACTGGTCTTGCATTTTGTTCAATGTAGATATGGTGTATGCAAGTTTTACGATCAATCCCTCTCAGGTCAGTATATTCCCATGCAAAAGGAGAAGAATCTTTCTATAAAATTTCTATCAATTATTTCTTTTGAATGTCTTCCAAGTTTTCATTAATATTAAAGGTTTTTCCTGGAAAGATTTCTATCGAGGAATTCCCAAATTTTTCCATGGACAACAATGATACTTTTTTAGAGGAGAGATATTCATTTCGACTATGCTCATAATGTGAGGAAGATTCATTATTTTCCAACAGATTTAAAATTTTGTCTTCCTCTTTTACTTGTTCAGTGACAAAAATAGGTTGTATGTCTTCTCCATCTTATATCCATTCTTCAGTTCCTGTATCTATTGTTGTTCTTGCAGGGGGGTATAATGTAAATTTCTTTGTATAATTTCCATCTGAGATAAACATATCACCTAACCTACAGCCGATGAAAGCATTTGTTGTAGCCAACCAAGGTCTTCCTAGAATTAAGGGATGTCCTCCTAGATTATGCTTGGGTGTTAAGACCATGAAATCAACAGGATAATCCCAAGAATATAAGGATACACAAAAATCCTCTAACACACCATCTGGTTTAATAACAGATCTATCTGCTAATTGCAACAAAGTTGGTGTGTACTGAGGATTAGGAAGCCTAAGTGTGTCCATAACTTGTTTGCTCATTATGTTTATCGTTACCCCTAGGTCAATTAGTGTGTTTGGTATTTCAGTTCCATTGATGTGAATTTTTACAATGGGGCTTCCTGGGTCTACATATTTTTAGATTGTCGTCTTCCCCATCATAATGTCTACAATTTTTCTGACAAACTGAATTTTTTTTATATCTTTTCTTTTTCTTCCTGATTGTTGTGTACTTAATACCTTAATTGTTTTTGCAAAAAATGGTATTTCTTTTATGGCTTGCAATAAAGGAATCTTAATACGGACATTTCTCAATTCATCCATCATATTATAATCAGGCAAGATAATTTGTTTCTCTACTCCTTCATCGATTTTTAATCTTTCTGGGAAAGGTGGTTTAACTGATATTGAAGGTTGTTCTATGATAGGAGCATTTATTGGAATTTTTTTTGTTTGTCTCGTTTTTTTTTGTGGGAGAGGTCTCTCCTTCTTCTGCCTCATTCTTATGTTTTTGAAGATTTGATTTTGTTTTCTAAATGACAACAGGAGGTTTTTTTGGTAATATCTTTCCAAACCTTAATTGAACATTGTTTAGGTCTAGTGGGGTTATTACATAAGTTTGAGGATTCTGACCCTCCATGTTGTATACTGGTTGTTGTGGTACTTTATTATTAGGATTTGGAAGTGGTTGAGCGGGTAGTTGATTTGATTTTTGTGTAAATGGTAGGGAAAGTTGCAGGTTTTGACTCTATACTAAGACTTGCGGCAATTGATTGGTTTCAGGAATTTGATTGGACGAGGTTAAGAATTGTGGTGGAATGTAGGATGGCGAGTATTATTGATAATGAGCAGAGGCTCCATAAGGATTTTGCCATCCTTGGTTCCAAGGTTGTGATTGTGGCAAAGCCCAAGGCTGCCAGGCTAGATTCCAATTACTTTGTGAAGATTGGACAAATTGTTGTGGTATAAATCCTTGTGGTTGATTTGGTTGGGGTTTTTCCATGGTATTTTAGCTAAAAAGTAGAGAGGGTCTACTAGTTCTGAGATTCCTTCGTCATTGAATACAACCTTGAGACCTGGTAAGGATGGGCATTCCTTTGTATCATGATTATCTGCACATACGACACATGTTTCTATGACTTTGAGTCTAAAGGAAATTCTCTCAGAGCATGTTTCTTCCGACATTTGGAACATAAGATAGATAATGCAAAATTTTCATAATTTTGCTTGTTTTGTATTTTAAGGGTGTTTATTTGTTCACTTAAGCTCCCTAAAATATCTGTTTTAAAAGTGTCAAGCGATTTCCGATTTCTACCCTACTAATTGTTCCAGTTGCAGACTTGTTTATTCTTGATAAGAGAGGGTCTCTAGGACTTTCCAACTCTTGCTTTGCCCTTTTAGATATGTACACACAAATCACAAATATATGCAAATGGGAGTTGGGAGATATCTCCTTTTCCTGTTAGGTTAAGTAGATTGATCCATTCATCTTTAACGGCTCTGAGTAAAAGAGCTTTTAAGGTTTCTTCATCCAAATTATCCATTTTTTCTCTTTTAACATTATAAACAAATCTTTCTACCAAGTCTTCAAGATTTTCATCTTCTTTCTGTGTCATTTTGAAGACTTCATCTTTAACCTTACTAGGCATACAATAGTCTCTGAACTTTCCCAAGAAAGCCTCCTTCATCTGTGCCCATGTTGCTATGGAATGCACTCCTAGACTCATGAACGATTTTAATGTTGAGCCTTTTAATGTGGCAAGAAATAATTTCACCTTTTGAGCATCATGCAAATAGTCATATGATCTGCATAATACTTCAAATTCGAAGAGAAATGTCTTTGGATCTTTGTTTCTTTTCCCATGGAAATTAGGAAGAATCGAGGGTGATATATTTTTCATTGTAAGGGTTCTATCTTCATCAAGAATGGGGAATCCCGAAAGATTTTGATTCCCCCTGCCTCTACCCCTTCCTTTACCTCTACCTCTTCCTCTTCCTCTACCTCCAATCCTATCCTCTTCACCATGGACATTATGTACTTGTCCTTCTTCTTCAGCCATGATAGATTCTTCGGAGCTAGGATAGTGTTCTTCTAATCTTTTCGGTTCCTATATCAATGGTTGTTCAGAATAAATTTCCAACCCCTCCTCTTCACTAGGAATTTTTAATTCTTCTCCCATGATTTGTTCACCAGTGTGTAAATTTTAACCCCATACAGAAATTACCTACATACAAATTCCAAAACACAGAAAATAAACAATGTGAGAGCATAACACATAAAACACATATACACAGAGATTTTCACATGGATCCCAAAACCGGGACTACCAGCTTGATTTTTCGTTATGTTCCTTTCAATGTTATAATACATATTTATACATGCCAAAGCATCCAATACCATGGACCGAAAACCATCGCGTCTAAAAAACGTGTGTGAAAATCATGCACAAAACCATAGGTGGGTCCACCCGACCTAACATAGGGTCCAAAACCAAAATTTTCGTACACTTCAAACCCCCTGTGACCCCCCCCCCCGCTACACAATCAGCGCAACGAAGGAGGGTTGTGCCTCCCCTCTAACCCCCCAATTAATTACGTGGGCTAGCCATGGGAAATAATATAACACAACCCAACATTCTCCCACTTATTGTTTTCTTTCCACAGGGGGCCACAAGAGAGCTTAGTCATTTTTCCAGCCCTGAAATCCCCATTGTCTCTCTACACCAAGAAAACTTCTCAGAGCTCACAAATTTTGTCAATGCATCTGCAGTATTCTTCAAAGTGTCCACCTTTACCAGCAACACCTTTTTGTCTTCTATCATATCCCTCACAAAGTGATACTGAACATCAATGTGCTTTGTCTTTGAATGATATGTGGGGTTCTTTACCAAGAAAATTGCACTTTTGCTATCACAGTCTATCCTTATAGCTCCCTATACTAACCCCATACTTGAACACAATCTCTGCAACCAAACTGCTTCCTTGCTTGCGTGAGTGGTTGCCATGTATTCTACCTCTGTAGTTGATAGTGCCACTACAGATTGTTTCCTACTCATCCAACTAACTGCACCTCCAAATAGGTTAAACACATACCCACTTGTAGATCTTCTCTGATCTAGATCTCCAGCCCAATCTGCATCAACAAAGCCACGGATATCCAACACTCTGTCCAATCCTGGTCTTCCTTGGTAGCACAAACCATAATCACTAGTGCCACGCAAATACCTGAAAACCCGCTTCACTGTTGTCCAGTGCTCCTTCCCTGGTTTTGACATAAACCTGCTCAATACTCCCACTGCATGTGCAATGTCTGGTCTAGTACAGACCATTGCATACATCAAGCTACCGACTGCACTTGCATATGGAACACGGGACATGTCCTCTTCCTCTTCTTGTGTCTTGGGACACTGTTCAACAGATAACCTCACACCTACAGGAATAGGAACCTTCACCAGTTTACTATCCTGCATATTAAACCTCTGCAGTATTGTCTCGACATACTTCCTCTGGTTTAACCAGAGCTTCCTCTTTGCCCGATCTCTTTTAATTTCCAAGCCCAAAATATAGTTTGCAGCACCGAGATCTTTCATGTCGAATTTGGAGGACAATTGGGTCTTCAAATCCTGGATAATTTCTTTGTCATTTCCAACCAACAACATATCATCCACATACAAGACCAGATAAATAACACAGCCACCAATTAATTTAAAATACACACAATGATCTGCTTTGCTTCTGGTGAAGCCAAGTCCCCGTATAAATGTATCAAATTTCTGATACCACATCCTTGGTGACTGTTTTAACCCATACAGAGAATTATTTAACTTGCATACTAGTTCTTTCTTACCCTTCACCGCAAAGCCTTCAGGTTGCTGCATGTAGATTTCCTCTTCCAAATCCCCGTGAAGAAATGTTGTCTTCACATCCATCTGTTCTGCCTCAAAATCAAAAGCACAACAGATAAAAGTAATCTAATAGAAGTTACCTTGGCAACAGGAGAAAAAATATCACCAAAAATCAATTCCCGGCACCTGGGAATAACCTTTTGCTACCAACCGAGCTTTGTATTTCTCCACCTTCCCTTCTGCATTTGTCTTCTTCTTGAACACCCATTTGCTGCCAATGGGTTTCCTTCCAGCCGACAAATCCACCAGATCCCAAGCCTCATTTTTGTGCAAAGATGCCATTTCATCAACCATGGCCTCTTTCCAGAGTTTGCCATCCTCTGAATCTACTACTTCCTTCACAGTTCTGGGATCATCGTTAGTAATAGATAAAGCAAAATTTGAACAGTAAGCAGATGGAGTATACCTTTCTGGCTGCCTTCTTTCTCGAACTGATCTTCTCACACCCGAAGTTTGTGGCTCTTCATCTTCTGATTGCTCCTCTGCTATAGAGTCTAATTCTTCCTCCTTAAGCTCAAACTCTATCTTCTCAGGTTCCTTTGGTTGGACTTCATGTTTAATAACAGCATTTACCTCTCTGAACACCACATCTTGGCTATACACAGCGTTTCGTGTGACTGGGTTCCAAAGCTTATAACCCTTTAAACCATCCTTATACCCAATAAAGATGCACTTTTCAGATTTACTATCCAACATGGTTCATTTCTCCTTTGGAACATGTACATATCATCACATCCAAATACCCTCAGATGTGAAAGAGAGGGTTTCTTACCAATCCATACCTCTTGTGGAGTCTTATCCTCCAATGCTGATGAAGGTGAGCTATTGACTAGGTAACATGCAGTATCCACTGCCTCTGCCCAGAATTCCTATCCTAACCCGACACCACTAAGCATGCTTCTTGCCCTTTCCATCAACATCTTGTTAATTCTTTCTTCAACACCATTTTGCTGAGGTGTATATGGAGTAGTATTATGTCGTGTTGTACCACACTTCTTAGAGAATTCTTCAAATTCTTTCCTGCAAAATTCTCCACCATTATCTGTCCTCAGCACCTTTATCTTCTTCTCTGTCTGATTTTCCACGAGAGCCTTAAATTCTTTAAACCTATCAAAGGCTTCAGATTTCTTCTTAAGGAAATATATCCATCTATTCCTTGAGAAGTCATATATAAATGATACATAGTACACAGACTTACCCAGTGATGGAACCTTCATAGGTCCAAACACATCACTATGCACAAGTTCTATTATCTGTTTCGCCCTCTTACTACCAGAGGGGAAACTCACCCGATTCTGCTTCCCATATACACAATTTTCACAAAAATCAAAATCCAGAGAGCTATTACTCATACCTTCTACCATACCTTTACCATGAAGTATTCGAAAGCCCTTCTCTCCAATATGTCCAAGCCTTTGATGCCACAACATGGTCTTCTCTCCAGAGACCATTAGATTTTATGCTCCACTTTCAGGAACCATAGAATTGTTGCACCCATCAACAACAGTGCTACCTTGCAGCTTGTACAGATTTCCAATTAGAACTCCCAGCATCAATACCAGTGCTCCCCAAACCATTTTGCAGGTATCCTTCTCGAACACTATTTCTACATATGCATCATCTAGCTTGCTTACAAAAATCATATTTCTAGCCAATGCACGAATATGCAGAACACCCGGAAGTGTTCTAACCCTTCCACCTTGCAACTTCAACATTACTTTTCTGTGACCGATGATTCTAGTCTTCCTATCATCCCCTAAGAAGACATCACCACCATCATATTTCTCATACTCGTATAACCACTCTCTATGGGGAGTAAAGTGAAAGGATGCACCTGAGTCAATCAACCATGCCTCATGATCTACATGTGTACTTGAAGAAGCCAAGTACACATCCCCAGCTTCATATGAGGTGTTTTTCACCTCTGCAGAAGGAGCATCATCAGATCCCTTTCCTTTATCAAGAGCTTTAGATTTACAGTCCCTTTTGTAGTGTCCTTCCTTTCTACATTTCCAGCACACCACCTTTACAAGTTTTCCTGGAGATTTAGATCTCCCACTCGATGACTTATTTTTGTTTCTCTTCTGGGACCATCCTCATACAGACAAGACTTCACCATTCTGGCTCTCCATATTTTTCCGTCTCATATCCTCCGTCAGAAAGGATGAGACTATTTCATTAAACTGCAAGGCAGTTGCATTGCTACCTATTGCAATAACCAAAGTATCCCATGAATCTGGTAGAGAACACAACAAACTGATGCACTTATCTTCATCTGAAATTTTAATATCAACAGATGTCAACTGACTTACAACAATATTAAATGCGTTCAGATGCTTTGTCACTAAGTCTCCATCTTTCATCCTCAGGTTATATAGCTTTTTCCGCAGGAACAGTTTATTCACTAGAGAATTAGTGTTATGAAACCAGCTCACAAAAAAAGAGAAAAGATAGATCAACGCCTTAGAATTCAGCCTCTTCGAGGGGGAAACCTCCTTTACATGACACAAATGAATGATTCCTTGATGATTCAAATGACAAAACCTCCTTTCTATATATAGGAGTCTAAGGAGTCACAATATAACCCAACTGACCTAACAATAATAATATAAAGGCACA